>VXBL01010513.1:268403-282950 GCA_013400195.1 Aramus guarauna
CCCTCCCCACACACACACACCCACACACTCCCCAGTGAAAAGTTTTTATTGAAGTTTTTGAGTAACTTCTGATGTAGGAGTATCACAGAAATAAAATGAATGGCAGTACATCATTTGTAACCCCTGACTTGTTTGGTTTTTAATGTAGACTGTAATAAATAAGAACATAGATTCACTTGTCTGGGTAACCATCTTGTAGTTTCAGAGAAACCAATTCACTCCATGAGTCCAAAATTAGAAAATGACCTCTTTGATGTTTTAAAGTTGAAACACATTTATCAGTTATTTAGAAAAATACAAAGGAAATTGGCAGCGGAAGAAGCTTCCACAAATTTTGTTTTGAGTTTTCAAGGTTTCCCTTTCCATTTTTTACAGTATTGTAAAGCAAAATAACTCTTGATTTAAATAGCAAAACTCCTGGCTTACAGTGGTACAAGAAAACAAACAAACAAAAAACCCCAAGCAGATTCATGTGGGTTTTTTTGCTGGAAAACAGGAAAGGACCTTAGGAGTCAGCTGGAGCTGATGCCCAAAGGATACATATAGAATTATATGTTCGCAGTGTGTATGCATATGAGAGAATCTATATATGGTCTGTCAACCTTCCTATAAATAATACTTGCTATAAGCAATGTTGCAGTACATGACATACTGTGGCTTTCCAAGTAAATGATAGCAGTACTTGCAAGATTTGCTTGAATTTCTTCAGTGTCATCACCATTTTGTAAGATCAGACATACCTCTGTCTTTCTGGAAGTCAAGTACGCTTTTTGCGAGTAGATAACAATTTCCTGACTCCTTCAAATGCAGTGTGCTTATTTTGCTATTATTCTCATTTTGTCTTTTCCCTTGCCCCCTCCCTTCAAAAAGCATATGCAAGTGAAAGCTAGCTACTCATAAAACCCTGATGTTTTTAGAAACTTCATGCACGTTTATTTAGAATTAACAATTATTATTTAAGTATTCTCATTCCTATTATACACATGAATATGTAGAGGCCATTATCCAAATATCACATTAAAGACCTCCCTCACTATATAAAAATTAAGACGCACTGTAACAGAAAGTTTTAGCATTATTATTCTGGCTATGAAATCTGTAAATCATGTCCATATGCTTAAAAAGCAAGTCATGCTGAACACAGTAATAAAAGGCATTTCAAACTTCAAAGAGAATGGTTCTCTGCTCAATAACCTTCCCTCTGAGAAGGTCATTTAGTCATAGGTTAAGAGCTAATGATAGCAGTTAAAAAACAGATCGGCTATGAATTTTACATACCTCATTTAAGTCTTCTGAATTGTTTTATTAAAGCTGTTACTAAATTCTGATGTATCGATAAGAAAGATAAGATAAAGCTTTTCTATTTTAAAGTCTGTTGAATATATTTAAATGGATTGAAGAATACAGAATTTCTCAAATAAAATAACATTATTATAAATCCTCATAAAATTCTAATTGTCTGCTGGTGTTTCCATCTCCACCCAGAGCATCCTTTTAGTCATGATTTTCCAGGTGAAGGATTTGTGGCTGTGCCACAGTGTTAATGACACCCGGATCTTCTTGGGACTGTGGCAATGAAGACTATCACGCAGCACTGGTGTTTATAGCATTGTGCTTAAACTCTTGAGATTTTCCACCTAGTATTTCAGTGAATGTTACAAATAAGCAGTATATGCCCTAGCTTTGGTTGTTTTCTAATCATACAGGAGAGCAGGATGGAAAAGAGCAGCACCCTGCTGCAGGGCCTTAGGAGAAGATGGTCTGCTAGGAGAGGAGTTTATTGTAAAAGAAAGAAGCTGCAAGATTCTCATGCCGCAAACACAGTAGTGCACAAATGCAGTCCAAAAAGTAGGTAAGTCAAGGCTTCAGAAGGTAGAAGTGTCTTTCTTCTACAGGAGCCAACAGGAGGGGAAGGATGGCCAATGCTCATACTCAAGCAATTGGTTCGTAGGGGTAGGGAAAGATTTTTTCATGTTTCTGCACAGTTAAGTGTGAATTTGGTCAATTCAGATCTCGCTTTCCTGCCCAGGACAGTGTCGTGCCTTAGGTGAAACCACAGGGGATGGATCCATCGTACTGAGTTGGAGGGGAAGGCCACAGGACTGCAGCACTGCCCTGGTGTTTGTGGTGTCCTTAGGTGTGAGACACCGGCAAGAGGTGTCCCCTTCCCCTGACGGCCCTGGCATAGCGTAGGTGCTCACCTCCACCTCATTGTGTGACCTGGTGGGCCACAGGCAGCTGTGACAGATTAATGGGTTAATGGAGAGAGAAGGAGTTGTGTGAGGTCCAGTGCTGCATCCGGGAGGAAAGAGCTGAGGGTGAGGTTAGTGTGTGCGTACTCACACATGTGCACACACTCCCTCCAGGTCTGTTATCCTGCAGAGGTTTGAGTGTGAGATTCAACTTTGTGTACCAGAGTTGACAAACCTATTTGAAGCACAAAGCAGTACCTTCATAAAGCTTCTGGAAATGAGGGCTAAGAATCTCTAAGGAGCGTGACAGTTATAAGCTAGATAAATATTTAAGTGTACTGGCTGCTTAGGTCACTCTTGTTAGTCAATGCAACCACAAGCAGTTTCCTTTTCCACCTTCACAGTAAGCCTAAGACCTGTTCTGAATCCAAAAACTTTCTGGCACATTCCTGCTGCAAAATGGAAATCTCTCACATGTAAAAGAACCTATAGGGGATTAAATGTGAAAATTACTCTGAATTTTACATTGGCCTTCAAGTGTGTGTTAGATGATCACACATTCTCTGTTGTTTGAGCATGTTTCTATCAAAAATATTTACCTAAGCATTTAACAAAGTGATCCGCGAGCCTTAAGTGCAGAATTTTGAGATTAAGGGTTAAATTCAACCAGAGGCTGAAGGAAGCCTGTGGTTTTCATGCCCTTCATGAATGAATGACATGGTTTTCAGCCCCTCAGTTACTGCTTTATCTAAGAGCCTTCTGGAGTTGAAGCAGACTTACTTGTCTCTCAGGTTGGAGTGCTTCTGGTTTGTAAAATAGTTAATATATTCACTGGTCAGGACAGAAAACTGAGGAAGTCTCTACAGATCAACATTGACAAGACTTAGGCATAATTAATGCAGGGTTCCAGTTGATAAACTTCAGTTTAAGAAAAGCTAGGAAATGCAAAGGCTTAAACTCCCCAGAATTTAGCTGTACAAATACTGTTGTATACTTTTGCACGAAGGTGTATTTTTGCTCCATATGCCTCTAGTGCCATCAGTTACGTGTCAGGTTCAGCATCAGCTGCCTGGAGTGGCAAAGCACAGTGCCTCTGCAGCTCCCTGGCTTTCTAAGGAACGTGCAAGTGGTGTAACCTATCCAGGCAGTCCAACCACGAGGTCAGGCTGCCCTGGCTGAGCTAAGTGAGAAATGATGAGGCAGCTCATCCCTTCTGTAGAATCATGGAATTATAGAATCATTAAGGTTGGAAAAGACCTCTAAGATCATCAAGTCCAATCGTCAACCCGATACNGCTGAGGACACTGAGGTGCTATAGCTCAGAGACTTCACCCACCATGAAGAACATGTGTTTGAATTTAGAGTCTCTCAGCAGAGCAAGGGAAATATAAGGGTGTGCTTCTGCTGCCGAGCTGGTTCTCCTGGTTTTGTGCTGGGGTCACGTTCCCCTTGTTGTCCACGCAGAGTGCATGCTAGTTGCACATGGCCTGCACTCTGGAGGAAAACGCTCAGCAGAGGAGCCCAGCACAGACCAGTAGGTAAGCCTGCCACAGGGGCCCTACCCAGTACGCTCACAGGTCAGTCCACGTTACTTGGTCAACAGATCCCAGGCCAGTTCCCACCAGAGACAACAAAAGCAGCCTATTGGTATGTTTGCACAGACCTAGATCACAGATGGCTTAGGGAGCACTCAGAGCAGTTGACAAGGATCAAATCCTAAATGCCTTACTCAGACAAAAGACAGGTTAAATTGTTCGGTGCTTTGTCTCACAATTCAATCAATCTTACAGGATTTGGCTCTAATTTTATTTTTAAACACTCTATTTTTTCCACATGTAAATATAAAAAAATCTCAGATGCACATCAAAAGGCCATTTTCCATTCCATGTGTAGTGTCAGCCTTTCCATCTCTGTAGCAGTTGTTTAACTTGCTCTATTCCTTTTGTTCACAGTGCATTATAGAATTAGAAAGTTCAACAAAAGGAAAAAATGATTCAGTCATCAAGACTACCGCTTCCAGTTCAGGATTACAATATGCTCACAGTATTTTCTCTGGACTGGCTCAGTCTGGACTTCAGTGGCTCAGAAAATAATGCTGTCCTTGTACTTGATTTGGTTAAAACACTATTACTCAAGCCTCACACTGCTGAAAGGAATTTCAGTACAAAGGAGATATTTTCATAACATGGTAAGCTAAAAAGAAAACCATCTTTTAGTGAACTGTGCCTGTCAGAAAATCGCTGAAGAGTTAGGACTAGTGTGGCTGTTAGTCCCCTAGGGAGATTAACACACTACATCAGGAACAAATAAATAAATCACACATGGCTGTCAGGCAGACGTGGGAAAAATGATTCTTCTTTACTGAAACTATTGGATCAAGTGACCTTGTTTTGACCTGGGTTTGGGCAGACGCCAGTCCCAGTGGGACAAACATAAGAAGGCTGTACTTGAGATGGCTTTGGGCTTTCACTTATTTTCTTTTTGTTGGGCAGAGTTTTAAAATAACAGAGAAAAATCAAAACCACTCGAATAACTGATGTATTTATTTTCTTATATACACTTAAATATGGCACATCTGACAGTAGTTGTACAATAAACTCAAAATGATACTCAAAGCTGGACAGTAGATCAAATAACTCAGTGCTGAACCTATTAGAAGCCAAATCCTGTGCACTGAATTTCTGAAGAAAATTTCACCCAGGAGCTGCATTAGCTAAGGATTCAGAGGCTAAGGTTATCTGGTCTCAGTTTCTGGAAGCCTGGCTGCTGACTGTGACTCTGTTACCAATGTACCAGCTTCATCTTCTGTAAAATTGAACTGGCCCTTTCCGCTCTTTCTTCCACGCAGCCAGCAATTCTTTGGTTCTTGTTACCTCCTAGAGAACAATTATCAATGTCCCAGAGGATTCACCTGCAGTTAGTGATTACTCTAATAAATAAATGCAGACTGGATTCATGCTTCTGCCATTAATGTGGAAGATGTTCATGTTTACTATTGTTTGAAAGTCAGTGACAGCTACTTTGCAAAGCAGTGGATTTTCGGAGAACAGGGGAAGCTCAGTCAAGGAGTTTCTTTGCTTTGGGACCCATGAGAACCTCTCTTCTCCTTCGGACAACGACAATGCCTGGGACACGTTGGTTTTGCAGTTGGGCATGTTCTGGGTTGTGATGGACATTTGTCCTCACAGCTGTTTGATAAAGGAGAAAAAAAAAAAAAAAGAGAAGCATTTTAATATGACAATTCTTCACTGTCACATTCCTCAACTTCTTCACCACTGAACACTGCAATGCTCTCTAGACAACGTCTGGGAAAATGTCGACATCCTACAACACAGGGAGACAAGACTTTGCTGCCTGACAGTTCTTATCGACAGCAACATGTCTTGCTGTTGTCCATTTGGCCACAGTCACGACCTAGGTAATGTTTTCATTTATTGAGAGCAGTGAAATCCAGAATGTCAGCACTGGATAGTGCTACCCTCAAATTCTGCAAAGTACCTTAGCTCACCTGATGCTTCAGCTTTGGTCTTCCAGGAATACTGGGTATAAAAGTCTGGCTTAGAAGTCCTGTGTCCAGATTATAGTAATTTCTAGTAGCCAAACTCCTGTAAACAAATTATTGCATTGATCCCCTCCCACCCCTCTGAAACACATAAGTGACCAAGTCTCTCATGCTTACTTTCAGTTCTGCTGATTCTTTTAGCTGTTTTTATATTCGTTGTCAACTATTCTATGCTTGTCCATATTTTCCAAGCTGAACCTAAAGATGCAAAAGTTACTTCTTCCACAGCTGCTTCTCCATGAATGAACCCACAAAGTCTATGAGAATGAACCCTGTGGGAGACTGTTCAGTGAACTGCAGCTTTGCTCAGGTACCCAGGGAAACTGCATGCTGACTGTCCTTACATAAACTTTCAGATCGAGCTACTGCATGTTCCTGGGTCTCTACATGGGACAAAGGCTTTCTGAGAAATTTAAACAATAAACTAATGCATCAAATTGGGTATTTTAATGGGGCATTTTCAACGTAAGTTTTGGCAAAGAAACCTCAAAACTAGTTACACAAAACAATTAGGGAAATGCATGGAGTGTAACAGCCCCAGAACAGTGTTCCTACTTTTCAGTGGAATCAGAGCTGACTGAGTGGGTTTGTATGTGTACAACATTGCATTATCTCTAGAAAATCCCTTGCTCTGAGGAGGAAAAACTGAATAAGTAATGTTCTGTGTGGTGTGGATGCCAGTTTAGGGAGCCTTTGTCCCTAGACATCCATGAGAGTGCATTCAGCTGTCGCAGAGAACACGGGATAGGTTCTACCTACCTACAAATGCAAGACTCGGTATCTCACTGTAAATCCCCTGTGTCACACAGTAATTTCAGTTGTAGCACAGTTTTAACCATCATTCCCTTAAGATCGGGGGAAAAAAGTATGAAATATTGGTAGTTGAATAGCATCCTTGTCCAGATTTCTTTAAAACATGTTAGTTAAATAAACCTTAGCCTCCTATTATTATACAATCTTTCTAGTATTGTAAATACCACCTCTATTATTATTATCTCCCTAACTGCAGCAAGGTATTTTATCCTGGGTGGACCTCCTTTTTAATTTAGCACTTGGCACCTCCAGCATCTATGCAAACTAATTCAGATCTTGCAGCATAGACACTGACTGACAAGGAACACTTACCTGCAGGTTTCAGCATGAAATATCTTGTGTTTTAGAGCACAGCTCTCCTGGTTCTCCCTACACAAATAGCAGCTGCAGTTCTCTTTACTTTGAAAGAAATCTGTGGGACACTTCTGTCTACAGATGCATTCACAATTTTCTTCATCGAATTCCATATGTTGCCCACACATAGCCAGCTCAGCTAGAGGAGGGAGTCCTGCAATAGCACAGACATCTTTTAGCTGTAAGCTTTACATGTCTAAATCCTGCTTTTGAAGACACTAACTCTTTCTTTGCAATCACTAGGACTCACACATGTACTCTCTGATAGATTCTAGTCTTCAGAATTTCTGTTGTAACTTACAGTGCAGAAAAGGACTTGAGAGGGTTGGGCTGACTATTTCACTTACTCTAATACCGCTATTTCTTGTAGGTTGAACTCTGCCTAAAAATACCTTATTTTGAGTATTAAAAGAGTCTAGTGTTAGGTTTTGGAACACACAAATCTTTAATGGACAGCAGGTTTTAAAAAGAAAATCTGAAAAAGGATTTAGTCTATACCCATGACTACAATGCACATCCATGCAAACCGTCACACTCACCACTCAATCCATATACTGTGGAAGTTTTGCAAAAGTAATGCTACGTGTAGTAAGGTGCAAGCTGATCTAGTGCTTCAATAAGGAGCATATGCACACTTCTCAGTTAAAGATAGAAGAATATACTTTGTTTCAGAAACAAAACCCCAGCCAAGTGAACACACTGTCTAATACCTCATCTATCTTCCCTCAAAATACACATCTGGAGTACAATATGAAGCTAATCCTAGCAAAAAGGGAACACATTTTGTGAAAGCTTTATTAAAACGCTAGCAGCACATCCCTGGTTAAAGGTCATGACATATAATGTGTCACTGGGAAGGTAATTTCCTGCAGTTTTACAATTAGCTCTTGGATTTAACCTATGGAATGTGGAATGTAACCTGTGTCCGCGACCTCTGCAGCCTGAGCTCTGATCTCAGTGGCCAGAAAAGGCTTGCACATCACTTGAAAGAAACCTTCACTGTTATTTACTTAATGCTGGAAAACCAATATCCAGACAGAATAAAACCCAAGTCCTATTGGAAAGGAAGAAGGAATCTGCCCCAAATTCTTGGAAGACAAACCTCTTCCTCAGGGTGATAAATCTTGGCATGTGTGAAGTGGTATAGAGTGTTTTGGTCTCACTTTGCTTCAACCTCAAAGGCAGATTTAAGTTATTTTGTCCCAGCCACTGCCAAACACAATGTACTTCAGAGAATGATATTTTATCTGAGGAAATACTGAGTCTATGTCAACAAAAGCTGTAATTCAACAAGCCACAAATTTTAATGCTCCAAGCTGACCTTACAAAAGGCTAAGAGTTAAAAGGACTCTGGCTATTCATAGTCCTTTGGACTTACTCTGAAATATAGAGTACTAATCCTTTCTGTGAAAAAAATCCTTTTCAGTGAAACACAATAAAGATTCACCTAAACCTGGTGATCAGATGATCTGATCCAGAGTGACAACAGATCCTACAGAAACCACTATGCAACTTGCTTGTTAACATTAGGAAATTGTAATCAACAGACCAGTTAACAAGGTTGTTTAATTTTACTTTAGCTTGATAGTTTAGGAATTGCTTGCCAGCTTGCTCTTATTGTTGCCTTGGATGATTTATTCTTTTGCTTGCTGCATGTAGGTTAAACTATAAAGGCAAGGCTTCCTTCTGTGTCCATCTGCTCTAGTGCTATGATGATTTTATTTTCACCAGTACAATTTCCTGAGAAAAACAATTTTTCAAAAACCTTATACAGGGCTTGAGAAAATTTTAATTTCTCTTAATGTTTACTGCTAGTAAGTTCTTTAGATTTACACAGTTACCCCCTAGAATATTTTCTGCAATTTTCCTTTACAGATTAAAGTTTTCCAGGAAAATCAGAGGGAGAAGGGAAGTAGTGTACACTTCTACAAATTCTACCCTCTTCCATTTCCTTCCACAGACCTGAAGGGGTATACGTACATACTCCTGAGGATGTATGGCATATCAGTTTGAAAGCTTCCTAAATACCTTAATATTATCATAAAAGTAGTCAAGCACTTTGAAAGGTCATATAATCTTTCACATTGACTGCAGCTAATAGGCAGGACTGATTTTGCCTATCTTATTCCTGATTAAGTCTGTTCTTAAGAATTTCCCACAATAAAGATTCAGCACCTTCCCTATGCAATATATTCCAGGGAATATTTTTTTTCTACAGTTAGAAAGTTTTCCCTAATGCCCATCAGACAATTTAAGGCCCATGTAAAATAAAGAATTACCCAATGTGCCTACTTCACTAACTCTTTTTAATTCTTTCCTATTTCCTATCCAAGTTGCTAATACAGGGGGAGTAAAACATCCAAGCAAAAAATGTGAGATGGGGATAAGTACATATGAGTGTTTATTTTCAGGTGAGTTTCTACACCATAAGCCAAGTCTATCTGGGGATGTGGAATCAAAACTGTAAGTCTCTCAATGAAAAATATTGGGCAAAACCAAAATGAAACACAAGCAGCCTGGAGTTAGTAAGCAAAAGTGTCTATTTGTAATTTCATCTTTACCTTCTCGTCTGTTGGAGTGCTGTACATCTACAACACATTCACATTTGTCACTATCCCAGATCCATCCATTATGGCAAAGTTTGTTGGTAAAGGGGCATCTAAAAGAAAAAAAAAATTAAGGTAGGAATTAAGAAAGAAAATGAGGAGCATCACTGTAGTCATTTGGCAAAATGAGCCTGCTGGTATGCTGGGTCTTCTCTTGTACTACATGAAGGTACAGCATCTGAGTGCATTACTGCTGCAAACAGAAAACCTTGGGACTGGATAGTTTTGCTGATAGGGCTGAGCTGTCTGGCTCCCAGCACCTAGAAGGAGCAGGTACAGCACGTATTTCAGATTATGTCCTTGGGAAACGGCTGCAATTTTGCAGCTCCACTTTTCCATCTAACAGCTCTACCCCATCCAGGGTAGTCTTTGTCTTACACTATTCATGCCATGCAACTGTATTCAATTTTGCCATGCTGCCAGAAAGTGCAGCTCCAGTTTAAATTTGCTGATGCTTAAGGATGTACACTGGACTGTTTTCAGGATCAGAGGGGCCAGTTTGAAGTTTAGGCACTTTGCTCTGGGAGGGGAACTCACAAACTGGAGGAAGGCTGAGGTTCTTCTGTATTTGTGTAGGAAGAGGATTCTGAGTGGCCAGCAGGCTGAGTGAGGGCTGGAGTGGTTTTGTTAAAATGCCACCTCTCTGCCAGCCTGGATGTCTAACTGAAGGGCAGTTTTGGGGGCAAGGCTACGTGCAGGGCTAGACAGAGACATCTGAACTGAGTTCCAGTGAGTCACTCAAGCTATCTGTGTTTCTACAGTCTTTGTTAAATTAATGTAGCCTGTTCTCAGCAGGACTACAGGTATTTTATACCATATTTTGGAGTTAGATGTGAGATAATTTTTCTCCAGCCAATGAGCCTGACAGATGCAAACTAGGAGTGGACCAGAAAGTGAAAAGTCATGATTCACATTGATTCCAACCTGACGTGCCATGAGGTATTGCAGAGGGCTTTAGCTTGAGCACAGCACTCTGTGAACTGGCTAAATAATGCATGAGCAGAGTTGCTTGTGTCAGGTTGAAAAAGTCTATGCACACATACCCAAATAACTCCAGTGGAGTGTAGTGCTAATATGCGCACTTTGAGTCCCCGCTCAAGAACCTAAATATCCTAGTGACTCCAGATGCTGCTGAACTACTCTGCTGTTTGTTGGATTCTGGTGTCCATTCACTTGTAATTCACCAGGTTTAGGTGAAGCTTTCTAAGCCTGAGTGATAATCCAGTTATTTGGAAAAACTGTTGGGATAACAGGAAGTGAATGGACCATCATAATGACCAAATTAAAAACAAAAAAAATATTTTCATACTTTGGACTACACAAAACATGTAGAAGTTTGCAAATGAGGGGACTTACCCATCTTCTTCTGGGTACTGGACAGATCTTCGTATGATGGCATACTGATGGCGCTGGGTATTTGATAGACACTTACAGCCTGTGTGATTGGCAATTTTGATTGGCACGGGCTCGGGAACACTTGTCAAGGGAACGGAGATCTCAAAAAGCTATGTGGGTGAAATAACATTTATTTTTCAGTTTCCATTATACAGTTAATATTTGGAGTTTTAACACAAAAACTCTTATTCTTTGCCTCCATTCCCCCCTCCATTCTTTTCTACAGGTAGTTATCATAGGTATAAAAGAGCAGGTGAGCACTGAGGATTTTGAAGAGTAAGCAATACCCACTAAGGTAGGAACTTGCCAAAATGGTGTTCCCAGTGCTGTATTACCAGCTATTAAACACCCAAGACCATTGAAAATTATTTGCAAATGCACTCAAAAGCTCCTTCTAGATGCTAGGGCCAAATGGAAAAGAAACAGGTGTTGGGATCTTTGTTCTCAGTTCTATCATCAGTTGAATCTCAAGCACTTATGGAGACTATTTAACTGTCCTAGGGTATAATCACAGCATGCATCTTTAGAGGCCTAACTTAATCCCCCACAGCCTTCTCAGAGAGGGAAGAAACAGGAGTAAATAGAGAACAGTTTGTTCCGCTTCTGCTGGGTTCCTGCAGGGAATCATCCTGGAAACATCTCTCTGTTGACTATAGCAGGAGCATAAGGAACCACGCAGCCCACCTTCAGTGCACCCAAATTGTGTAAGGTGATCTCTGAGTACCTCGGGCATCTACGTGTGGGAGCTGTTGAAGTGACCCACACCCCCTCTGTCCCCCCAAGCCTGCTTCCTTCCAATGGAAACCAAAGCATAGGGGACATCCTCGCGTGCCAGCATGTCTTGGCTTAATGCTGCATCCACACGCAGGGGCTGAGAAGTATTCCTAAGCTGGACTGCTTAAACATTTAAATTCAGGTGCTGCAGTGTCTAACTTTAGGTGGCATGAATATCCTTCAGTGGATATTTTATACCAAGGAATAAAAAAATGGTCTCACTTATATGAGAGTAATTCCATTCATTTTAGAGGAGTAAATCTGGATGGATGGTGGTATATCCAGGAGTGAAACTTAGCTGAGGGCTTTTGAGGGGATGGTTATTTTGAAGGATGCTAAAGGAATGTTACACTCTGCAAAACTGTAGTTTTTCAATAAACTTATGAACTGCTGCTCCAAAAACACATAAATAAATAAATACTTTTTAGCCTGACCTAGCTCCCTGAGCTGATCGGATGTCTTTTGTGTGTGGCCAACAGCTCATAACAGCTTTCTCCTTCTGGTGTGGAATGAAAGCAATTAATGAACATTGACGCAAGAAGGACAGACCCCGATTTATTTTACTCCAGCTATATTCCAGTACAGACAGACACAGTGGAATAACATTCCAACAAACCTGAAACAAATACAGAAGTGAATTGGACCAGGTCCCCATGAGATCTGCAATTTTCTTTTAAAAATAACTGCCCTTGATCTTTGTTTTAATTTAAAGAAAAACCTTTTTGATAACTGAAATTTAATATATTACTCCAAGTCAAAAGGTTTTATCAACTCTAAGTATGGATGCACAAGGTGAAGATTAATCACTCTCTTGTGCTCCTTCTGTAGGTATGGACATAGATGGTTTCATCCACAGAGCTGATTGAAAGTACTAAAGTTGGAGCTCTGCTCAGTCACCCACTGGAGCAAGATATCTCTGTACATAGGCACAAGAGGCTTTCTGGCTACTCACTTTATGCTCACTTTTTGACACTGGTCATTAAAACTCAGGTATTTGTCACCTGTTGCTCCTAAGAAGTGATTGACTACTGGTTTAAGCCTTTCTTTTCCGAAGTGACTTGTGATTTGGGACATTCAGATCTTGAGGCAATCAAATTGAGAGCATCTGGTCTCTCCTGCTGAAAATGTCTCCTTTTTAGGCTTGCAAAACTGCACATCCAAAATTATTAGCCAGCCTTTTTGGCACTGACCTCAGTTTTGAAAATGTAGCGCTTGGACTCCTGGCCTCACAAAGCAAAATTTCCTGCAGTCTTTCTTAATCCTTTGGTGCAGAGGATTCCCATGAGCTAATACTCTCAAGAGGTCTCAGGTCCAAGTAACAATACATTAAAGAAGGATTAAATTCTTTAACATCACGTGAGCCTGCAGTCACTTTGTCAGGGCCTGATTTTCCATCTCTACACATATATATCCATTTTTAATAATGCAACGTGAATGTAAAATGCTATTGCACGTGCCTGCGTTCACTCCACATGGATAAAAAATTAATTCTTCTGTTTGTTATGATAGTGCAGACAGATCTTTCATAACAGGATCTCAGAAACCAAACATTCTCCTTCCCCTCCCTACTTGGAGAGCCAAGGTAAAAAGAAAGCAGATGGATAGCCTTGTTTACCGTTTTTGACACATAAGTTGTACTTGTATTCATGCAGCTCAGACTCTCCTCATTGCAGCAGCCTCCACATCTGAACACGTTCACACAGGGAGGCTTGAAAAATTTGTTGGTTGTTGTACCCAGCTCTTTGGCAACTTCCACGCAGGTTTCCCTTGGCACGCATTGAGTCTTTTGCCATTCCTCATCTATGACTGGAGAAAACACCATTTTTATGAGCAAATCATGGCAAAGTTAAACCTCTGATTAGTGAGGCAGAAGCATTATATAAATAAATATGAAGTGCTGGCAGGCCATTTGCTCTTACTTGGATCGATTTGCACTTACTTGGATCAATTCATGGACCAGAGAGAGTGCAAAGTTATCCCAGTAACTTACACCAGCTGCACTGGCAGAGAGGTCGTTGCATTTATCCGCCTTTAGCTTTCAACGCGGATGACCAAAATCTCCGTTAATTCTAGTGGGTTAAGTAGAACTGCATCGATTTCCCCTAGCCGAGAGTCAGCTCCACGGTGTCTATCAGACAAAACTGGCCCACACCCTGTTGTCCTTTTCTCCAGGGCAGACCTCCTTATTGTCATTTTATCCTGTCTTTGCCTGTACCCCACCGTGGACTCAGTAGAGCCTGGGCCTGACTGCGAAAGCACATTAATGATTAACAGATTCTGGTCAGAGGGTATTAATACTCCCCCTGGATGTCAGCCAGCGAGCACCGTTTCCAAAATGTCTAATGAAATCCAAGACAAACACTCTCACACCTCAGTACCATCAGGGGGTTCAAGTTTGAATAACAGGAATATGAATTCAAGAATGATTTATCTATTCAAAACACTGTGGCATCTTTCAAATACTGAATTGTTGTGGACTAGCAATTTATTTCAGACTGATCTGTCAAATTCTGACTGTGAGAAGGAATAATGCGTTAACTGACTGAACCAGAGGCAGAAAACAGTGACAGTTATATAATATTATCTCGAGTCTTTTTAAGAGGTGGCCCTGCTTTTTTTGGCTTTTGCTTACCTGATTCAAATTTTGGAATTACTCAAGAGCCAACAATGCTTATGCTTTAAGTCCTTCTTAAAATTATGGAAAACATTTTTCCTGTCTGCCCTCCTCCAGCAGTATTCTGAAAGATCAAAAGCAACTTCTATACTATTAAGAAAATTCCTCTCTCTTCCAATGCAGTCCACCTCCCTACTATTGTGCAAGCAGTATGTACGTTTATGGGGAAATTCGGGG
>VXBL01010513.1:282993-342756 GCA_013400195.1 Aramus guarauna
GGGGGGGGAACGAACCCAGAAAAAAACAGAAAGAAAAATCTGGAATACTTTTAATCAACATGCTATACTTTGTCTTCAGATGAGCATTTATTTCTCTCTTTCCTACCTGACTTTTCTTTTATTATTTTTAACTTTTTCTTCAACTGACTGTGTATATTTAAATCAGTTTGTTTATTCCTGCAAAGTCCTTCCCCTGGGTTGATTCACTCCACTTTCCAGTCATGCGAAAAGTACAAGAAATACGAGCTTGGGGTCCAAATTCTGATTTTACAGCATACATTAAGAGAAGAATGACTAAAATCAATAGAATTTTCTAGAGTAACTTTAGTCTATCAAAACAGCAATCTAATTCTAAGCCTTAAAATAGAAAATAAAGTGTTCGCCAGACTCATTAAGGTATGTGCATGTAATCACTTCAGATGTCACTTGTAAGTGTAAGCAGTGATGACCTTTCCAACCGCACACATCCTCCTTTTATTAACCACTTCTTTAGCAGAAGGGCTGCTATAGGAAGGGGCAGTAAAAGAAACGGGTGTCACATTTTGTTCAGAAGCACTGTGGGCACCCTGATCTTTTCTGTGAGCAAGCACAGGGCAGATGCTGAGAAATATGGCCCCAGTACAGACTCCAGCTTGAAAGCACTGCAGTCTTAGCTGAGCTGAGCTGCTCGGGGCAGGCTGTGGTTAGATGAGGTGACATGAGCTTTCAAGTGAATTCATCGGTGAAGCTCTAGAAAGGAGGAACAAAGTCCTGAATTCCCCCTGCTGCAGTTTGAGGTGCTGTGGAAGATGGTTCTAGCAGTGAAACAAGGAGGAGCCTTGACCCAGCCTTCTCATCAAAACACTTTATTGAAACAAAACAGATGCCCTTGGCAAAAAGGTCAATGCTTAATGACTGAAAAGGGTGTGGGAAAGAAATACATGTTTATAGGCTTGGGCTTGGGTTTTATTGGGGGTTTTTTGTTTTGTTTTGTTTTTTAAAGGAGCTTTAGTACCTTGAACATATTAAGATAATTAGAACAAAAGCAGTTTCTGTCCTGAGATAATTTCACTCTGGATGGAAGAATGGAGAAGATGAACCAACAGGCTTTTTTAATTTAAATTTCAGTGGCTTGACTTTGAATAGGAAAGCTGACATCTCTGTGTCTAGAGTTAGACTTTTAAAGGGAAATTAGGAAGCGACCTAATAGCTTTCCAAGCAGAAAATTACATCTATATGGTTATAATAATCAGGCTTTATTACCTGAACAGTTACATTATTCTGCCATTGAAGAAAGCTCATTGCAATATGCACTGCCTCGGTAACACTTGATAACATCTTCTGTCGTCTTACTGTTTTGACAAAAGGAATATTTTATTTTTCAGAAATGCTGCTGCTCACTAAATGAGCAATGGTGAGTAGAGAATTACAGCTTTTGGCACTGGGTACTATTTATAATAACTCTATGGATTTTTAGGACTGCTGTGTAGACTTGTAAAGGTATGTAAACAAAATGTTTATCATTAACTAAACCCCTCTTAATTGTTCTTCCAGTGTGTGTTTGATTTAGTTTTTTTCTGTACTTCTTTTCTGTACAAAAGAAGTTTAAAATCATGTCTCTGATATGAAAACCCTTTTCAGACTGGCACTCATGTCTGCATTTCTGTGCTGTGGCTCAGAGAAGCAAATTAAGGCCTTTGCACAGCCGTAATTTAGCTGAGTAATGGTGTGCAAATGTGGCTGTGGTTATTGTAAAAGTGGTATTGGAACAGGATCAGCAATATCTGATTTCCCAAAAGGAAAGTGATATGATCATATCACTTCAGGGTAAAGACTGAACGAAAAAGAATAACTCAGTCTGTCCTTCGTTAGGCCACAGTGTAGCTTGGCTGTAGGATATCCATTTGTCAGGTCAAAGTGGAGTAATCGACCCTTTATTTTACATCAATGAACATGTAATGCCTCTTGAGTCTCTCACTTACAAGGAACAATATTCTTTTTCTCCAGGTGAGGGAATCAGTTGTGATTCCCCACATTCAGGTGTTGGTTCTTTCAAGATCTACTTCTTCTCTCCGGAGAGACTTCCTCCAGTAGATTCAGATGAGGGCAATACCTTCTTCCTCTGCAATTCCCACTCAGACACTGCTGCTGAGGCAGTGCCTTATGTCAGAGCACACCTAATAAAAAAAAAGAGATTTCTATCCCTGCAGTAAATCTTGTTAGTTTCTACCTGCAAGCAAATTCTGAGATATAGCACAATTCTGCTGGCCAGCCCCTCAGCCAGTCATTGTGACCTGTTCTTTGCATGTTGACTTCTCCTCTTTTCTGTGGACTGACAAATCCATACAAAATACATATTTCCTTTGGAGAGCGTACAGAGAACAATACGATTTGGCCACAAAACAGAGAGGTGTACTCAGGCTGTTGCCTGACATTTTTTCATACAAAGTCATTTTCCATGACTGCCCTGTTGTTTCCAGCACAGGTGTATTCTAGGAAACCCCTGGTACTTAACTCTCTACTGCACAAGAATCAGTGGTCCTGAAGCTGAGATCAGACTCATCTGCAAACCTGCGCCTACCTTTCAGTGTATCGATATCATAGAAAGCAGCAGCAAATCTGGTGGAGCGATGTGATGCAGAGCGGGAGTCTAAATTGGCCAGACTCTTGAGTTTTAGCCTGCATTTCCACAGCTTCCAGTCCTCAGAATGAGTGATGCGAAGCAGCTCTTCCAGGCTGGATGCTCTCCTGATCTGCTGTTCTGACCGCTCCAATGCTGACAGAGATGTTCGCTGGAAGGAAAGGGAGAAGTCAGGAAGCCAGTACCTTTACAGCGTGTCCCCAGTGCAGCACATGGAGCACTTGTACAAAACCGCAGCACATCGCTGAGGACAGCTGAGACTACCTGGGAAAACAGGAGCACACAGGGATGTCTTGGGTTTTGACAGTGCCCGGTGCCAGACCGATCTGCAGGATTTGTGCCTGTATAAATTGGGAAGGGGAGATACTCACTTCCTCACCCTTTCCATCACTTAGAGCTATTTGACAAATGCAAGCTGTACTCCCCGTACCCTGGCTCCCCAGGGAACCGAACAGACACCGATCATACCGCTTGTGTACCTGAGCTGGCCAGCTACGCCAACATGAATCCCAGGTCACCCCTACAGACAACTTGAATGAGTTCAGCTGGTGAGCACAACCCACATGCCTTTGCAGCAAGCCACCTCAGGTGCCAAAACGGTGGTGGCAGCCACAAACATCACTGCAGGGGCAGGTGATACAGCTGGAAGCTGCCCTAATGCGTGCAACGGGCAAACATAACGTTCAATGTGCTGCAAAGTGCAAGATGCATCTGCCATTACCCATCCCGACTACCATTTGGGTCATGCCCAAGTCAGCCAAAGCAGCCTCAATCCAGCCTCAGTACTGTGGCTGTGCAGCAGTGCTAGCGCAGCCATTGCATTTTCCACCTGTGTGATGTACATGACTGTTCTCCATTTCCACAGAAGAATGCTCCCTACAAAGACCTAACCCATCAGTTTAAAGCTGTTATTCAATTAAAAAATACCTGTTTAACAGAAACTTAATGTTGCACAGCAGCCTATAACAATACTGGTTTCTTTGGCTGCTGCTTTCCGACATCTGTGTTTGTGCCTTTATTGAGGCACGGAGTGTTTCTTTCCACTGACTCACCAGATCTGCTGAAAACTGTCGCCTCCAACCCAAGTAAAAGGTTATCTGTGTGAGTGGCTGTATTGGGCTGGGCTGGTGCTCTCAGTTGTCATGCAGTTGACTGTACTTTCTGACTTGCAAATAAAGGGCTGCACTGCCAGGTCTCATAAATAAAACGCCAGTCCTTAAAGGCAAAGCTGCGATATAGGAAGGTGGCGATGAGGTGTGCAGCAGCCCGCAGTCTGAACCGGTAGCAAGCGAGTGCCCTGTACAGGACTGGAGAAGAGGTGGGGGAAAGGGTCACCTATAAGAGGAACATTTTTAGATGAGATCTGAAACCCAGGCACTGACTGCATCTGTTATTTGTTATTAAAACATCTGTGGCATTTATTTTGCAATGATACAGATGTTAGCGTGTACTTATGGGCCAAGTTCATTTTTGGGTAATTACCTTCCACTGACATAAAATCCCCTGTGTAGTTAACTCAGAATAAGTTATTTTTCTTCTTTTATGCCCATACAGAACATTATATTGTTCTCTAGGAACCTGTCATGTTTCATTATAGAGATGGCTGGTTTACATAGGTGAAGGGTTTCTCATACTTTTCATATGTGGTGAAAACAGGAAAGCCCATCTCAAGACTTATGGACAAATAAGTCAGAAGGAATGTGAATACTTAGCATCAGTGACTGAATTTCAAGACAGTTTTACAAACAAGCTACCCAGAATTTTGCTGATCTAGGAGAGCTGAAATTCAGCTTGAGGTCAATGTGTCAAGACTCATTTGTTCTAAGAACCGCAGCTTATATTCAGTCCCATTCACAAACCATCTCCTTGACCCTACAAAACATGCAAGTACAGGACCGTGCTGGTGTGGTAATGGGACCAAAGACACTAAAATTGAACTCCATCAACTTTTTTCTCTCTCTTTACAGTAAAAAATATGTTCTAGCTGAAACAGCATCCAAGACTTCTAAACTAGAATGAAATTACAGCAAACCTGTAAAATGAGATGATGGTATTCTGTAAATTAGAATACCTGCACTTCTTGTAAGGATCAGTAGTTTTGGACTAGGTTTTCCATTTCTTTTACTTAAATATCATTAGGTTTTATTAATTATTATTATATGATAAAAATAAGTTTTAAACCTAAGATCAAAGAGAACAGAAAAAGTATACATGCCTCCTTATGGTAATAAAAGATCTTTGGGCTTATCTAAAGAAGAATTTGTACTGCTTTAAGGATTCTTGTATTTTTAAAGATAGACAAGTTCCTTAATGTGGACTGAATACACTGAAACAAACTGACTTTATGCCTTCACAATTAGTATTGTATAGAAAGAGGAACAAGTAGTGGAAGTAATTTTTATACCCCAAAAATGCATCTCCAGTAGGATTTGAAATGTGGTAATTAAAAAAATGTACCTCTGATATTGATGCATCATAGCTATGTAGACAGAGCCTGCCTGTGTATTCAGGTTGTTCCTTCTTTACTGTTTTTCACATATTGGAAATAGGAGGAGTATGGTCTAAGGAAATGGAAGGAGCAGTGCTCATTACAGAATTCCCTCTGCAGTCATCAGAAATGTATCCTAAATAACTAAAACATGATTACCCAAAACTCACACAGAGCCCTTAGAACTGAGTTATCACTTCTTTGTCAACTCCAGCCCTGTCCAGTGTTGCCTGGGCTATTCAACCCTGAAGTGAATCTGTTGCCTCTACTCTCTCCATGTTTCCAAACACCTATCCAAGCTCTGCAGTTTGACAGGATTGCCAGTTCCCTACCAGCACAATGCTAGAATAATTGTCTTCCTTCTTTCTATATTTGACTTCTTCCTGGAGAGAACAGCTGATCTTATAACTTCTTCCCAGGAATCCCTATCCAGCACAAAATTTCCTGATGCCCTTTCCCATAACAAGAGCAGCAATGAGATAAAGTGCAGACTCTCTGAGCACTGCTGACACTAGGCACAAGATGGTGAGCAGAAAGCACTGCTAGATTTTAAGGGAGGGCTGAATTCCAGATAGCTGGAGGTTTTTACAATGTGGACGTCTATTTTGTCTGTGAGTTAGTCACTCTCAGCTCTCTCAGCTCCCTCTGTATCTGAGACAAAGACACTTTTAGAGCATATTTCATTTGAAATCACCTTGCACCTGCTGGCTGCCCAGCAAGCCCAGGCTCACCAGATCACAAGAGGCATTTGTGTGGTGGATCTTTGGTCAAACAAATCTCACCACAGCTATCTGAGGTATAAAACATCTGAAGAGAAGTACCTAATTTTGTTCCAGTCTACCTAAGCACCAAACCAGGAACAGTCAACACTGCCGTATGTGTTTGTTTTGACTCCTTTGAGACTACTACAATATTGTCACCTAAAATGTTCTTTTAAACTCTGGCTAGAGCACAAACAGAGTGTTCAGCATCTAGAAGGACATCTCTCGTCCTTATACACTTTGACCATAGAGGTAGCTAACCACAACTTAAAAGCACCCAAAACAAAAAGCTTAAAAAATGAAAAGAATGTGGGCACAGCCCTATGGCCTTGGACACCACAGACTGAACTGCTTCAGTCAAGCACTCGCCTGCTGCAGCACAGCAGCATTAATGGCGTGCGGTCATGAAATCTTTCCAAAGCATTCATTCCTGATCATCCTGTTTTGAAAAGGACAGCATTAAATGAAAACACAGAACCTGTTATGGTCTCAGGTAATATCATAGATGATGTGCCATAGGGCTGCTAGCACCATGTGGATGTGGAGACCTCTTTCATGTACTGCAGTTTAAATTCAAGCCCTGTTTAGATATAGACAAACATGCTGTGGGTGACTGAAAAGCCCCAGTTAGTGCAGCTTTGCACAGAAAGATGAATGAATGTTTCAACATGCGAAATAGGAGGAAGGCGTTACGTTCAACAGCGTCCCAAACTTACCCCTCATGATGATCAAGGGCTTTATCCTGTCTCAAAGTGGTATCGAGTGGACAGAAGGTAAAATCAGCATTTGAACAGGAGGGGAGCTCCCCACTCAGCCACAGAGCAGAGGGAAGCATACAGAGAGGTCAAACCTCCACCGACATTTTTGGGAGATCCAGCTCATCATAAAACGTAAGAGGAACAGAGCTGCCATCTGTCTGTTTCTCCTGACTGTAGTCATCTGCACATGCTACTTCCCACTTTTCAGATACCCCTGCCTCCCTTTTTTAGGTTTTCTCTAATAACTACAGCCCTTCCATCCACGTTCCTCTCCCATTCTCCACTCTGTTATCATCATCTTGTACTGCTTGGATCCCACTGTGCTTTTATGTTGTTTATTTTTACTCCTTTCCCCATATTCTGCCAGGCCCTTAGGCTGGCCCAGATTTTAGTAGTCAGCCGGGTTGAGCCATCACCACTGCGTTAGTTGTTGGTTGTAATGGCTGCAACCTCGATGTACAGCAGGAATTCACTGCACTTGGAGTGGTTCACATAGATAGCAAAATGATGATCTCTGTCCCCAGAAAGTTTAAAATATAGATTAAGGGCCAGGGCAATGTCCTTTATATACTTCTAAAATAAACAAATTACCTGTGGAGCTATATCACTGGAAAGCTCCAAATGTCCTAAACTTTCAGCACCCATAAATGTACACCCTGTAGTCAACCAAGTACACAATGCTATTGCCTACAAGAAATGTTTGCGTAGAATTCATCAATAAAAAACTTCAAAAAGTAGTAGGTTTAAGTAATTCATTCTTAACTCCTCAGCTTACTGCTGCTCTTAATGTAATTTTTCTAAGTATCTTATCTAAGAATGGATCCCATACTCAGAGATAAAAATCAGATTCATATTTAAATGAACTTGTATGTATTTCACAACACTGACCTCTCATATATTCCAAAACTATTCTTCAACTCAAAGAGGAATATCTGTTTTCCTCTATTTGGGCTACGAGCAAAACCATTGACATCAGGAAATGATAACACGGGTTAGCATTGTGATTTTTGGATAATTACAACTTTTGTCCTTCCAAAAGAAACCATAATGGGCTATCTATCTTCTTCCTAGCAATCTCATATGCCAGAAAAACCCTAAAAGTAGTTAGCATTGGAAAAGAACAAGGGAAAAAGCAGTGGTACATTCACTGGCCTTTCCCACCTTGGACACTGGCTTAAGTCAGACACTGAGTTCATTACCCCCTTGATTTATGCTAGTCAAATATTTGGCTTATGCATCATGTCATACAGATGTACAATCCCACGCATAGTCTGCACTGTTCAAAGTGGGCCCCTTCTTGAGACTTAGTATTGACAATCTCCGATCAGGTGCTACAGCTCAGCAATTTACACTTTTTCTCCATGCTTGACAAGCTCCTAGGTTCCTTGCCTAAGAAAAAATACCCTACCCTTTTCAAACTGATGTCTGAGTGAGTCAGCAGAACCCACGTTTGCACATGCCGCTCTTTCCAGCCTGACACAGGTGGTCTTTGCATTAATGCTGTGCTTCAGGATCTGCTGCAGGTATTTTGAACATCGGAGGAAAGATGTGTAGAATATGATAGTAAAAGAAAGCCCTGCTAAAGTCCTAAATTTATTTGAGGACTTATAGCACAAACACATGCCTAGGACCCAAAATTAATTCTTTTCAAGGCCATTAGTAACTATCAGTATTTTTACCAAAGAAAACAGATGCATGGTGAATAATATTTTGTGTACATGAGAAGGCAAAACTAAAGGTTGATTGAAATCTGTATTTTGCTCAGTCTGAGGAAAGTCCTGCTTGCATTTCACTCTGTACTCAAGCGCACCCACAGACGCAGGAAATACATCCTGAAAGCTTACACAGATGACTCCTTTTCTTAAGCCCCAGCCTCGTCGTCCTTATCCACGGTGGGACATAAACCTCTGCTTAAAGCTAAGCACGTGTAAGAGCTCCTCAGAAAAGGAATGTTTTTCTGAGTTAGGTCACAGATACTATTGTGGCAAGTGCTGCATAAATACCAATGAAAATCTTCAACATTATCACTGTGTCTGGGGCCAGGACAAATGATTCAGGAACCTCTCAATAACCTTGCAGTGTTTTATTATCCATCCTCTCAGTGGTTAAGTAATAAAAAGAAGGTAACAGCTTTATCTTGCCAGGGAAAGCAGATTGTAGCTGCATAATACAGAGTGATGATTCTCTTAATGCCATTGTATCACAAACATGGCCAAACAGGTTTAAGCTAAATTCGGACTAAATCTTTCAAAATTAACCAATCTGGGGGGGTTGGGGGGGGGGGGAACTTTCATCTCAAAGTGAGGGCACTTGGACATCAGCAAAGAGTACTGACAGCATGTGAGGACGTTTTGAATCTTTATGGGAGTGTTGCGTGCTTAAGGCAGCAGTAGCAGCTGCATTCAGTTCAAGAGAAGTCATGCAGAAGACAAAGACTTGATGCAACCAGAAGTTGAACTCCTCTCATTCCAGTGCTGCCCAAAGGCTGTTCTCAGAACTAGACTCAAACCAGTTTAAATACTAGGTAGATGATTCATTGCCACATGAAAATACCAAGGAAATTTGCTGCTGTGTATGCTACACCTGAAAATAACCTCCTTTTCTTCTGTGATGCATTCTGCAAGGTGTTTTATGACAGTGTATGAGCTGATCATAGTTACGGGCTCATCTTGCAGAGATAGAGTGCCTACAGCTCCCTGCCAATCCATGATCATTAAAAATAATAATAAAAAAGTAATCTGATCCTATGGGTTATTCACCTGACTGAATATGAAATAGTTATCTAAAACTCCTATTATAGTTAATGGAGAAAAATAAGTCCATTGAGTCCACGTTCATCCCATTCTAAAGTCTGTTGGATAAACTGTGCCTCCAAACTGACTCTCTCCATTGATGCTGAAGGAGTCGGCAGATCACTATCTCTGCTGTAGTCAGGTGACCTGAATCCCACTCAACTGGGAGAAGTCAAATGAGATGAAATCCCCTCTCCTTATCTGGCACGCAAGCAATTTGTGAGGGACAGTGGTTCATTTTTCTCAGGTGCACAAATACAAACAACCAAGAAGTGCAACTGCACCAAGGCCTGAAGGACCCGGGACTGGCCGAGGGTCAGCACTGGCAGCTGCCTGGACAGAGGAAAGAACTTCATTCCCTGCCTCAAATCCGTGGGGTAGTTGCCCAACCGTGCTGTGGCTTGCAGCACACAGACCATGAGCTGATGTGGCCAGGGAGCTGCAAGGGATTTCCTGTGGAAAAGTCTTGTTCTCTCTTGGCAGGAAAATAAGGCAGCTCCTGCCATTGTGGAGTCAACACAAAGATCTACATGGTATCTGAAGGTCTCTTGTTAGACCATTTTGCTGATGAGGATGACAAGCTTGTGTGGAGTCTCTGCAGTAAGAGGAACTCCTTTTGAGGATTTTTATCATTATTATTACTATTTTTAGCATTACTGTGGCTCTCAGGAGTATGGGGTCAGGTACAAACACAAAATAAAGAGACAATCCCTAACCTAGTGTCTACAACCAAAGTTAAAGATGAGAGAAAACAGAGGAAGGCACTTATCCAAAGGGAGTAGCAAGGAAACACAGAAAATATTGCTCAGAGTGGTGGGCCATGATTTTGAGATAGTAGGGGCCCACTTATTGCCAAATTTTATCATAACAAATACTGTCTATAATACAGCATCTTGCATCCTCGGGGTGTTGAATAAGGGATAATAAATCATGAGAGAATCTTCTGCAGCTTGAAAACATCAGGCTTGCAGGAGTGACTTACAGCCTTATTAACAAGCAACTGCATCATACCACGTCTGACACATACTACTTTGTACTAATTTTATCATCACCATTGTATTTCATTTCTGAGAAAAGAACATCTACTTCTCAACAGTTCGACTAAGATCAGAATTTTGATTCTCTGTCAGCTATGAACTTCTGATATATGAAGTCCCATCCCTGACTGTATGCCCTCTAGGAGCACGATTATCTATGCATTATTACTGCACAAATAAGCTATTTTAATTTTAGTGAATTTATTACTGCACAAATAACCTATTTTTAATTGTAATGAATGTGACCACAGAGAGACAAAACAATGTGATATTTTGACTTCCTACTAATACTGTTCTCTGAAACAGATGGGCTTGTCCTGGGATTTTTCAGTGTGTATTACAGGCTTTGCCATCATTATCAGAAGCATGGATGAAGTTTCAGGAGCTTGCAGTACGTCATCCCACCTTCAAATGTTGGCTGTTTAAACAAATACTTAAATCTGATCTAATACTTAAACAAAAGTTCAAGCTCTCTCAGTGCACTGCCTTATGCAGACTGAATACTCACTTGGTCATCACAATTAACAGCATCAATAACCTGGAGGGACATGATGCTTATGGTGGGGTCAAGTTTGGGTCCTGCAAGGCAGACTTCCAGCTGTCACTTTTCTTAAAAGGGTCTTTGATGCTTTCTCCAGTGAGATTTGTATTGAAAGCATACAGCTATATTGTCCATGTAGATTGCAGAAAATATACAACTGGGCTGACTTTCTTCTTTAAGAGGTTGAAAATAGCCTCAACAGTCTTTCCCCAAATATAAAATTAGTGAGGACTGTGTTACAGTTGAGAAACCCTAGGGTTGCATCAGACATAGTTATATGATAGTCAAAGAAGTTGGGATTGTGGGACTTGGAAGCGAAGTACCAGGGTGGTGCTTTTTGTTTTCCAAATCCCCCTCAGAAATCTGAGGCTTTGATTTGCCTTGCTAAGAGCTTCAGCTTTTCAGCTGTGCCCACTACTTCAGCATTTTCTGCAACAGCATCAAAGGGGGACTCCATGTAACTCCCACCAGCAAAAATACATCAGACATGCATCGGCTGGCTGTAATGCCCAGCCAGATACTCCTGCTGTGCCTGCAGAGGAGGAAATGATACTCTGAGTGGAAAGCCTGAAGGTCACCTCTCTACCCTCATCAGTGCCTGCTGGCCCAGGTGAAGCTCAAGAATTGGAGAGCGAGCATGGGAAAAACCTTTTGCTTCCCCCCTCCACAGCCTAGGTGAGACCTCTCTCCTCTCTGCCTCAGGAGTTAGTCAGTGTTGGCCTTGGTCATGTACCCTCTGAGGAAAGGGTGACACTGATCACACCACTTCATCCTGAAGTCCTGTGTGTCATTGCCGCTGAAAGAGAAACTGCATAGAGCCCTGTCCTGTAAGAAGAGCAGCGGAGAATGGCCGGGGCACAGAAAGGACTGACAGATACGTTACTTGTGGGTTTGGGAGGAAGGCAGAATGACAGCACTAATAGTTTGACTGGGTGTTGCATGAGGGGGCAGGGGGTTGACAGGGAGGCATTCATCTGAGTCTGTCATATTTATCACTGATACAGATGTGATGTTTGGAGCCTCTTTTACTAAAACCTTGTCAGTAAATCATCTGACCAAGACCCAAAACTAGAGGAGAAACAACTTATAGACTGCTCCACCTCTGACGTTCAGTGTGGTAAAAAGTTCCCTCCAAACTCCCCTCCTTTGGAGTCTGCCTCCTTGGGCTCCAGCCTTATTCCAAGTGAAGACAGTAGACTTAATTACTCATTTCCTAAACTTAGTGGTCAAGGTGGTGATAAAACAGCTTTTAGTTTAGCTGAAGATGATATGTTTTCATAAGTAAATCATATTAGCTACCCTACGATTTCAGGAGAGCAGCCATTTTATAATTTGAATGACCTTTTAAATTAGAATAGATTATTTGTGGTGCAACAACAAACAAATTGTTTTTCTTGCACTTTATTAGTATGCTTATATCATCAAAATCCTCAGAGAGGAGATATTTTGGTTGCTCTATTCTGAACACTTGGACTGAAATAACCAAAATATTCAAAAATATTGAAACCACCAGAATTCTATAGATTATTTAATTTTCTTTTTCATGTCCAAAGCAACCAAAGACTGATAATATTTTATCAAAATACCTCTCACAACTATATACTTTTAGCCAGCTAGATCTTTCCACAAAAATGAGGGAATATTCTTTTTTTTTTTTCAGCCAGCAAATATTTTGAGAATCAACTACAACTTTCATTAAACAAATCTTCCTTCCCACAGCCAGGTCATTTGGCTGTCATGGGAAATAGCCTCACAGCAGCTGAAGTGTGATTTTGAAGGTAAGAACATTCACTGTGCATAATTTTGTTGGCAGTGATGGAAAAGCCAAATAGGCAGATGGAAGAAAAGCATAGGTCTGCTATTGTGTGGAGTTTCGTCCTGTTCAAGCCTAATCATCTACATTGAGAGTTTACCTTTAGGTCCCTCCTACGGTGATCATACGAAGTATATTTGCTTGGTCAGTGAAAGGACACAGATGGATTGTCATAAATGTCCAGGGTGGTAACTCATCGATACATGCCAAATGCTACTGACAGCTTTAGGAGTTTTACAGTACATTTTCTGAGTCTCTACTTCTATGATTGTTCATATCGTCTTGCATTGCTGCAATCTGGTCAGGCAGCCATGATGCTCAGTACAGAATGCAACCAAAAACAATACGTAGCACTTGCTTTATCGTACATAATGTTAGGTGCTAGTCTTACACTATGACAGGGTACACATGTCAAAAATAGAATGTTATATGTGCTTACAAAGAGCATATCCAATCTGTAGTCACTTTCTTTTGATATTTGTCCATTCTTTGGAAGTCTCTGGGGTTCGGACAGTGATTTTGGAATGGCTTAGTAACAAAGACCTGAATGAAATCAGATGACTTTAATTAATTTAATAGTTGAAAATATTTTTTAATATGATGAAGGTTCCTTCAGTTAGTGCTTTCATTGGTTTCTGGTTTTGCCCCAAGACACTTTAATAAATGTTTTGGAAGTGTGACTAGCCAATTGGACAGCCAGGTTTCAAAATGTCACTTCACAAAGCAAAAGCCATTGCCAATACTGAATGAACTTATGTTACCCCAGTCACATGCACACATTTTCCTGGAATTGTAATTTTTCTTAAGTAATATTTCCCTAGCAGTTCAGGAAAGCATTGTAACGTGGTTTCTGAGTCACATTGCTAATTAAAGTGAATAGTTTTGCCTGTTTATATGGCACATTCTGTATGTGCAATGTGACATATGATACAGTAACATGATGCAACTTTTTGCAATTCAACCCAACTCAAATATAGTTCCCTCCCCAACTGCACGTAAATAGTGACTACGCTGCCGTCGGTGACAATGAATTCTCAAAACCAACCCAGCACGCTTCCCATCTGAAAGCACGGCTCAACCAAAGCCATCCTGACATCCTGATAATGAGGAGAGCGGTCACCCCTTTCAAACCCATGTGGTGCCCACGCTGGATTGCCAAGTCCCTTGCGTTGAACTGCACGTCCGTTGTACTCAGCACGGCTCTGCTGAAGCGGCAAGGACCCTAGATGGCGTTCTACCACTAGCTGAGTGGCCACACACTTTAAGTCACATTTGGGGGAAAACAGAAAAAAATGTGCAGAAGCTAATCAGAAAGCTGATTTTTTTTCTGAATGCGAGCAAACTAAAATATGCTGCTCAATTATTCTGCTGCTCGTTGATACAGCAGCCCATATATAGGTCTTTCACAAGGACACCAAAAAAAGAGCAAATTCTTCTTGGTCTTCCCATGGGCAAACGAGGTCTCTGCAGCTGTAGTGGGTGCACATAGCATTTTGTCTCCGTTAACCAAATTCCAACAAGGATTGTGAAGATTTTGAAAACATGCCAGGGAGTTAGGGAGCAGGCAGAGAAGGAGATAAAGGACTGACACATAGTGGGAGGAATAAAGAATTCCTAAGGACTAAGGGTTTCTTTAGGAAAGGTATCATACTGAGTTTACTTCCCTGCATCAAAATATCTTGGGTCATTTTTCCCCCCCCCAAGCAAAGCCTGGGACTACATCTCAAAGCCAAACCCAAGAAACAGAAATGGCTACTTTTGTAACTGGACTTACTTGCCCTGAGAGAAATGTCTAAAAGAGACACAGGTCCCAGTCATTTAGTGATAACTATAAAAAGTACTGTGCAAGGTTTTTAAAGGGAATAAGAATAAATGACTTATCAGCTACAATAACTGTACCTTATTTGTCCTTCCCAAATACTGATACAGTGTCCACAGGAGACAGGACACAAGTAAACCTTACTCAGTTCTAGTCTGGGGCAGGGACAGCAGAAATCAGAAAAAAAATTGCAGACAGAAGAGCAGAGATGTCACAAGCCAGAGTTTGCACCAGTTTGTTGTTTTGTTTGGTTTTTGGGGTTTGTTTGTTTGTTTGTTTGTTTGTTTGTTTTCAAGCAGGCTGTTCCTCTGTTTGCCTCCTGTGGGAGCCTGCATCGGTACCCCCACAGCAGTGGTCAGTGCCTGCAAGGGAGAAAGCACAAGTAAACTACATGAGGCAGAAACAAGCAACACTTGCTGAGCCTGAGCTGATTGCTTGTTTTGGTTGACTTGTGACCACAAATTAACAGACAGTTGATCCACTGCCCTCTGAACCTGCCTTCCTGTCTTCCTTTGGTTTCACCCTTTCAGATGTGAGCCATGACTAATGTCAAGGTTTAATTAGCACTGTCTTCCTTTCCAACAGCTCACTAACAGAATTAATTTCTCAAATGCTGCATCTGATTAGTCTGAACAGCCTGGTGCACTTTTCAGAGCTCTGCTCTGTCCTCAGACATTACAGTCCTAGCAGAGATGGACGGGACTGGAACAGCAGCTGGGAGGGACTTTTTTGCTATTTGTCACAAGCAAGAACTGCTCTTGGTAAAGTAGCAGTGTGTTAGTAGTTTCCTTTCCAAATTGATAAGAGCCAAGGACGGATGCCATGTGGCATGGCAACAATACAGAATTGTTCTCTTATCCTTCACTGTACCTTGCCAAGGCAGTAGCAGATAAGCCGGAACAAATTGGGTTTCCTCACAACCTCCCTGATAGCTTCCCACTCCTGAAGGAAAAGCACAATCATTTCTGCAGGAATGCGGTAAGTACGTTTTCACACCTTTTTAGCTCATCATGCTTATCAGAGATGGTAATCACAGAGAATCAAAACAGCAGTGACAAAGCTGGGATACTAAAATACTTCTGAAAACCACAGTTTCATAATCTTTATTTAAAAGACTGCTAACTTTGAAAGGAAGTTGGATGTGAAGATGAAAAGCCTAGTTTAACCACAGAAACTGTTTCCAACAACCATTAGAGTTGCTTTTTGTAGCCGTTAAGCAGTTTTCTATTCTTCCGGGAGTAGCCTTTGAGGAAGATAACCCATGAGATGATACAAGATTTGTAAGAATCTCTGTTTTCTAGAAACCAAGCAACATTTGCAAGCAGTTATTAGACACCTATGTAGATCTATCTGAAAAACAGCGTCAGTGGCAATTACAGAGACAAAAGCTCATGTCCAGCTCTGCCACCCAGGTTTCTCTGCAGACCTCTGTTTTGCTTGTACAGACAGACAGCAGCTGACTCTAGGAAGGGAGAGATGCAAAGAGCTTCCCGATTCCTTCCACTCATGGCATGATGGCTCTCCAGTGTTTCCATGCCTTCCCAAGGGCAAGGCATTCTCCTCTTAGGTGGTACAGGGCCTGAGGATCATGGAGAAGTGCTGTTTCACTCTCACCAGAGGACAAGGACTACATACCATCTGCATTTGGAAAGTGGCTTCCACCTCTGTCCAGCTCACAGTGGCAATACAAGATTGTTGAATCTAAGAAGATCTGTTAGAGCAAAAATGACTTATCAAGGCTGTATTGATGTTTGGTGCAGAAATAAAGAAGCTGTGGAAAAAAAGGAGTGCACGTAACAGAGAATAGCCATGTTTACATCCAGAGATGAGCATATCTAACCCCTTGGTCTTCTGATCAGAAAGCAGATTTCTAGTTCAATGATACTCCTCAGGCCTATCAGCTGCAGGTTTCTCTCTAATGAACCAAATGAGAGTTCACCACAGGGAAAAGACCTCTGCAGAAATAAAAGGCTGTGAGTCTGTTATAACTTGGGCATTACCAGTCGTCCCTTTCTCTTGCCTTTCCCCCTGACACTTTATAAATAATGTAAAGGGCAGAATAGGGCAGGGAGCATTGGGACTCAAATTCTCAGAGATCAAGACCTTGCAGCCTCATTAGAGAGGCAGTTTTAGTGTTGGAAGGCAGAAGCAGCTCTGACGGATCATTGGCTTTTCTTGGCAAAAAAATCACCTCGGCTCTGATGAATATAGGACAAAAATCTTTGCATCTAATTTTAAAATTCTGGAAAAAGTAGCCTATGTCTGTTGTTGCTGTAGGAGAGGAAAAATGTGGATGTGGAGGGGAGAGGCAGGAAAAGAGACAGCAAAAGTTTGCGGTTCCCTAGCTGAGGGGTTCCAAAATGTAAGAGACTGTCAGGACAAAACTTCAGCAAGGAACTTTTTAAGTATTTCCTGATAAAAAAGAAAAAAGGAAAAAAAAAAAAAAAAAAAAAGCTCAGTCTTCAGAAAACCCGTATGGAAATCTAATTGTCCACCAAGGACTTCATATGTCAAGCTGGCATCCTGAACCGACCACTGGCGTGCGAGGCAGAGGGCTTGCTGCCAGCCCGGACGTGAGTTCAGCAAAGGAGCCCTGCCTGACACCTGCGTGGCTGCGCTCTTCCAGTCGGAGGCTGCCCACCGCTTCCCATCAAGAGGCTGTTTTCCAGTTGTTTATTACACTGCCAGACGTTAGATGTTTGGGCTGAAACTTTCCATGCCAGATGTCTGCCTCAAAATTACTTTAGTAACTTTTTGCTTTCTCTGTCAAAATGGCTTGACCACAGCTGAGGATGAAGCTCCTTCTTTATCCGTGCAAAAAACATTTTCTGGCAACCTCATCTTTGCAAACGTCTGGCGTTTTCCTACTATGGATCACAGATGTGAAGTTTTGACACCTGAGGAACCTTTGTTGGCCCGGATGTGTCTATTGCTATCTCTGCAAAAAATCCACCCAAACATAAAATCCTCTGAGAGCAACAGCAGAGACGTGCCAGGGTTTAACAGCCAGACACTCAGCAGATGGGACCTGTGCTGATCCCACTCCATCCAGGAGCGAAGCAGGACATGGGTGCAGGCCACTTCAGGTCCAGCCCATGGGGCTGAGAGCTGGGGCCTGCCATTCCTCAGCCGCAGGGGTCAGGCAACCAGGGAAAGGAAGCGTCTGGATTTGCCTGTGGAAGGGGAAGGAGATGAATGCTGATGGAAGAGGGCAAGACCTGGCCGAGTAGGCTAGGGAGACCAGAACTAGAAACTAGGGTCAGGAATAGAAAAACTGCGAAGTCCTGACCACAGAGACAAAGTGAGAAGCTAGGGATGGAGTAGGGAAGCGGTGACCATGGTCAGACACGACTGGAAAACAAAAGGGTCTTGTAGGGCTGTCTCTGAGGAACTGGGACAGACCTCCTGAGGGTCTGAGAGAGAAGCAGGACATCCCCACCCAGGAGGAAGCAAGTGGGAAGGAGGCTGGCACACGGAGACCACGAACGGGAGCCCAGGAGGGGAACCAAGACCCTGAGTCCTGGAGGTGAGGGAACACTGGTCAAATGCCGAGACCAGAACAGGTCAGGAATGGAGAGAGGAAGGAGGAGCTGGGCCTGATGCGCAGGGGACAACTGGTCTCGGCATGCACATGGCAGGAAAAAAGAAACCTGTACCCAGAAGAGGATGGTGTTTCTGAAGGGTTGGGAAAAGCCAAGCACAACCGAGAGACTTGTACATAAGCTTTTTAACGTTCACAGGGTTAATTAGCAAACTTCTGGAAGGGCAATAAGAGAGTATTTAAATCCTTAGCCCCCAAAACTCTATCGCACATGATACCACACTGACATCACCTGATAGTTTAAACCATCGACAGGTTTCAAGCTTCAGGTGCCCCAGGCAGAGCTCAGCGACTTGAAGTCATATAACGGGGGAGAGCAGGTTGCTGGTGGTTAACCCCTCTTGGGTCTCATTAATTGTGTATTTCCTCCATCCTGACCTTGTGGTTTTTATCCAGGAAATACTGCCATAGGTCTTAAAGAACTTTAAAAAAAATAAGGTATGGTAGGAGAACGCAATACATCATTGCTGTGTTCCGCAAATCCAATTTGAGGTGCAATCAGCAAGAATAGGCATAACTCTGTGTACCATTAAACACCGTAATATGAAGGACTTCTTTTGGTGTATACCCGCATACATACACGCACAAAAACCCAACGGTCATACATGTTAAAACAACCCAGAAATCTAACATACTATGTAAAACATTAAAAGAAAAATAATCAACATCTTAGCCAAAAATTTCTGTCTACAGAAGAAGAGCCAGAGCAAGTGGAAAACCAGGCTTTTCCTTGTGGCAATCAGTGGCCAATGCATGTGAAACACAGCCCTTTTTAGTGTGATCTGCACAATACCTTCAGGATAGTCTTGGAAGCTAGCAGTGATTTGTTATTATATACAATACTCTGTGGCTAGGCTGGCTTCTGGAGAGTGGTAGCCAAATTACAATGGAAACAATTACAGAGGCACATATGTTGGATGGACAATGCTATCACAGCGAATAATCTGTAAACCGGTTTAAATTAGCAAGAAGAGCTCTTGCATTTATTCTAGGCAGAGTGCATATGGTTTCAAAATTTAATTAAAAGACTAACTAGTGGTTTACTATTATGCTGAATAAACTTGGGTCCTGTGTGAGGACAGAATTATCATCACTGCTAATTACACAATAGGTAGTATTCTATACTAGAAAGCACTTTCTGATTTAAACAAAGTGATTCCTACACGTAAGCAAGCAGTGATTTGTCATGCAGTTCATAAAGGTAATGTATACAAAACTGATTACTCTGATCCTAATGCCTTCAAAGCCCTGATTGCTGAGGTGTGCCAAGGCTTGGGAACGGTGAGCAGGCAAAGGGGTTACTTGTTAGTCATCCTGAGGCGCACATCGCTCACTACTGCTGACTTCTTGTGCTGGCAACGGCAGCCTGCAATTAAGCACAGAACTTTGCATTTCTTCCTAAAACACAAATCAACATGTAGTGCAGTTCACAGACTAGTGTGTGGTCATCTCTTGCAAGCGGGAGGTTTTCTGAACTGAAAACAAACGTATTAGCTTGTTTTGCTCTGTGAGTGAAAAATAAATAATTTGTTCTGGACCACACACCGAATTAATCATTTTTGGACACACTGCACATGTAGAAATTTGTTCCAGTTTTTGTTCTGATTTTTCTAAATGATTGTCCTGGATGTTCTCACATTGTCACAGAAAGTCAGATCTGAAAAATTGTACTCTCAAGGTGAGGCTTCAGCTTAAATTTGGTTGGATGTATTGTATTCAGAAGAAAAGTTAGTTCCCAGGCAATGTGCTCTATTATTACTAGTTGCTGCTTATTTTAAAGTCCTGGATAACATCTCCTAATAAAACAAAACATTTCTCTGATTGCTGGCAAACAAGCGCACAACTGATGAACACGTGCTTTTAGAGGAAAATTTTCAATGTCAGGATACTAATTCCTCTGATTCTGAATATATGAAATTAGAAAGTGTATGTAACAAGTATTCTAAATGCTCTGGCTTGCATTTTTGTTTAGATTTTGCTTCTATTTTCCATGACTGACACTAAAAGTTGAACTTAAGTACAAAATATAAAAGTAGTACTTAATAATAACTAGTAAAAAGACTTAAAATACTAAACAGCAAAAATGGATTTAACTTCTTTATAGGTTCTCCTTTCCTCTATGGATGCTAAACATCTGTGAAAGTAAACTGTCACAAAATAAACCCGAACACCAAAACAGCAAAAATACCACCACCTTGCACATTAAATGTATGTAATTCTGGCAATTTGAATTATTAAGAATGACAGTAAATAAAGACTACCTACCTTCACAGATCCATTCTCATAGTCAGATCCTTGCAGCAGATGTAGAAAAGAAACTATGAAAATATTCACAGTTGCCCACGGTTTGTACATTCTGATGTTTAAAATCCACAGGTTACTACGCAGTCGTCGTCATACAGCTAGAGGCGTCTGTTTCGAAATGCATTTCTCTATCAGCAAGACAGAAAAGAAAAGCTTCCAAAATTTCTCTTATAAACTCACAAAGGATTCCAACAGATGAGAGTAAATATCTGGCTCTTTACTGCTCAAAACAATTGTAAGTTCATCTACAGAATGTCATTTCTTAGAGCAGATTTTAGATGCACTTGAAAGTAAGTCATGATAAGGATTTAAATAGATATGTATCTGTATATATACACATACACGCTCACAAGTGATCAGGTATGGATTCCAGTTAATGAAGTTAATATATCTTCCATCAAGACACAAAAAGGCATTCAAAATCCATCTGTGGTCCAGAAAATGTAAGAAATCTGCTCTCTTCTGTGCTCCGTGTTACAGCAGCCTTTTAAGATGGTAGTGTAATGGCCAATGTTTTGAGCTCGAGAGCTGTAATCCAACTCTGTATTAAAACTTTTTTCACAACCTTCATGGAAGCTTGCAGAAGCATGTGTCTTAAATCTGATACAGACTTTGGCAGTAACACAGTCAAATTTTGGCTCTAATCCCATTTTGTCCCTACCAATAGCATAGCAGTTTTTAAACTAACTGATGCAATCTAGCCTCCCATTATTTTAAAGAAGATTACCTGAAACATGAAACTTCAGCACACGTTCTTACACAGCACACATATTTTAAGTTACTTCTTTAAAAAAAAAAAAANGAAGAGAAAGACTGACTTCTTTAGTGTGTTCTATCTTGTGTGGCATAGGGTTTTCTGAATAGATTTTAAAAAGGAAAGTTAAAAATCTATCTTTGACAACAAACAGGATTTTGATTTTTTTAATGAAAATTCATGAAGCTACAGATATAAAAGGAAAAAAAAATCTATTGCAGCAAAACACACTTTATTTCTGCCCCAAGAAATGCATGCATTTTCAGTGTATATTTCCACTATTTAAAACCAAAATGGAGATCTAACATTTAAAATTATAACATAGACAAAGGCTGTGATAATTATGCATGTTAAATCTATATTGCTGTACTCATGTAATATACATTGTGTTCAGGAGAGTAGTTCCATTCTCACATGGCTTGGGGTTTGCAGAATCAGACTCTACAGTTGTTAATACAAAACAGTCACGTACTTAAGATTTCAGAGCACTGGTTTCCTACTTCTGACGTCCAAGCAGTAGCTCTCTTAAATACGAGTCGTGCTTCTGTAACTGTCATTAGCTTGCATAATTTCTTTTTAAGTATTCATCACAAATGGACATTGGAGAGAAAATTATTTGAATCCAGTCATTCCAGCTGTTGTCAGTTAGCAGGATCATTATGTTTTAAAAGCATAAATGTAATTGTATTATTTTTTAGCTTTGTTTTTTACCACTTGCTTTGTGAAAGCAATCTATTTCTCACTTCTTTGGCTTCCTCCCCCACCCAGCCCACACTGGTTCGTACAAGGACAGCAGGAATTTCCCCTCTTTGAACTGTGTGTGAGGAAGCTCCTCTCTCCGCGTACCTGCTCTTCTCTCCGTGTTCCCCTCCCGCACCCAGGCTGCCGGCCATATTCACGCAGTTTTGCAGGCCCCACACTCCAAGGGACAGTCTGTGTCTGTACTGCAGCTTACCACTAAAATCTTTAACTATTTCATTCATCGTTTCAAATTAACGTATTATCTAATGCTTACGTGCAGTCACCTTGACCTCATTTAATGTCTCCATTTCCCTCCTGATGCTGATACCCATCTCCTTGCAGGAACTGAAACCCTCCTAAACAACATGAATACTCCTCAGCCTTGGACGCACTGCTTCAGCATAAGGGGTCAAACAAAAAATAAGCGCTATGCTCTCAGGACTGCATGATGATAACTTTCTATTCAGCAGTTAACTGGAGGGATGTACCTGGCCATCAACAGTTCTTATTTATGGGATCATTATTTGAAGCACAAACCCAGATTCAAAAAACAGGCAAGAAGCAATACATGCCCTCATGCCCTCAAGCCTGGTGAGAGGGATACTTAGACAGCCTGTCTCCAGCACGGTTCAGGGATGAGCGGCTCTGTTCCCCTGGCAGAGCTGCTGCCAAATTTCACCAGCCAGATCAGGCACCTGGAGCAAGCCTTCCCTCCGGCCGTCAGCCAGACTGCTTCTGTCCTGCTCACAGGCATCGCCTCTCCACTTCGTAAGCTGGCAGAAGCAAGGGAAAGCCCAGGAGCAGCACTGAGGTTTTTAAATACCAGCTGTGTAATTTCTCTCGTCAGCCCAGTGAGTGTTTAAATGCTTACACAAAGCAAAATGGCTTTGGTAGGCAGGGTGAAAAGCACCTGTGGTGCTATGTTCTGCAGATCAGCAAGGAAGGCACGTTTCTGAGAACAAGAGCATAGCTCAGGTCGCTGCTCTTAGTCACGAAGGAAAGCAATCCAGACCCGAGGGCTGTCACATCCGCAGCCTCACGGTGAGGGTGGTGATTGCCTTTCTGCCCTTGTGGGACCCACAAACTGTGCTTAAGGGACTCTTAGCAAACTAGCACTAGGAAATCAAGGCTGTTTGCTTTGTAAATGTTGACGGGAAACATCTTAGTAATACTTTTGGTGTGTTTTAGTGCATCCTTGTTACTTAGCAAATTCAACTCTGAATTACAAATACATTTGGAAAGACCAAACTTGCATCTTTCTCAAAGCAAACTATTCATCAGAAAAGTTCATCCACCCCTGGCTTCAGTGGGCTTTTTGGCAGGAAGGCTGAACTGACCCTCAGGCACTGAATCAAACTTGTTTACAACAACGAGTTAGGTGCTGCAGGCAGAAAACAAAAAATACCTGCTCTCTCCCTTAGGACTGAGGCACAAAGACTAGCAAAGAAGGAAAAAACCCTTTTGTGAACTGCAGAGGACTTTAAATCTAGCTCAAAGTTATTAGCAAAAGCAAAGGCAAAGCAAGAGAAATCAGTTGATAGGACAGCAGAGCAACTCTGATGATGAGGGATTTTTGGAGAAGAGCATTTTCACCACCTGCACCACTGTCCCCATCCCTTTCCCTATTGCTCTTGTCTCTCTCCTCCAATTCAGGACACGAATCAGTGCTCCCTCAGCACCGTCTCAGCCCTGCTCCTCGCACAGCTTGCTTATGAGTTTTCCTGCCTACTGCTGCAATGAGAACAGTTTAAATACTTTTGTGTTGGAGCTCAAAACTCAGAAGTATGTTGAGATTATATTGCAGCCTGCTTGCAACAGCAGTGAGCAGACTAGCTGTCTGACCAGACACCTCCTAGGACTATGCCCTATGTTTTCATTTAATATATGAACACAAGCTAACAATACTGACATTCTAGTTTCTTGTTTTATCTTAGTTTGCTGTTGTAGAACCACCTTCTCAGTTCTGTGCACGGCTCGGGTTTGTATTTCTTTTAAAATCTAGCATTGTATAAAAAAATACTTAAATAAAATTTACATGACTATTTACATGACTCTACTTTTGTGGCTGAATAAGCAGCTCCATTGACATCAACAAGGCCAAATACTGTGTAATGAACCGCGATTCCAAACATTTCTGTCACCTTTGGGTGAGCACCTGATAGATTGATATTGTGGCAATGAGTCAGCTACTAGCAAGAACAGCTTAAAAATTTTGTTTAGCTAAGTCTGTTTCAAATATTGATCAACACTGCTGTCTCAAATGGATGAACAATACGGATGAAAAGAAGTTCAAATGTATTTATCTGCAAACATTATGTATAATTTATTAAACAACACTTCAAGCATATGAGTCTTTATTCCAAAGTAAGTCCCACACACATTGCACAGAAACCCTGATTCACTGATTCCCATACTCTGTTTTTGTGATGGAAGAGAACATATAAAAGACCCAGAACTTGGCAGATATTCCTAAGAACAGGTTAATCATACTTTCTTGATACTTTCCACTAATTTTCAACATAGAATATGCAGACCAAGTGCAGCTCATTTACCAGAACAGCTTACTATGCTGCATTGCAGGTTCTATACTTGGGCTTCACAGCAAACAAAGAGAAAAAGGCAGGTACAGATGACTAGAACTCAAAAAATAGCACCATATTTAGCATACGCATTTCTTGCATGCATACACACCCAAGGAACAGAAGAATTTCTTCATAATGCTGAACAACTCATACTCTTCAAGCTGAAATTCTTTCAGGTGAGAAAGTAAATTCCTTCGGCATTCTGAAAATAACTTACACCCGCAGATAGGTCCAGACCACTGTCACTATTTGCCAGATCAAAACTAAAAGGGAAACACCTCAACCCCCACCCCCCATCTGAATTTGGAGAAATGTAACAAAGCACAAAAGGAAGATACTTCAGGCCTTTCAACACAGGAGTAAGCCATAAATCAATAGGACTACTCAGATCATGGAAGGTTTGTAGGGATATACTCTAAATAAGCTCCAATTAAATTGATCAGTCTCAGATTGCAAAGTTAAAATTGGAAATCAGTAAAGGCAGTTCATTGCTTTTACTTCAATTAAAGTATTATTTCACCAGATGATACTTTGCACTTGAGAACTCCACACAATTTCAGGTTTCAGCATGGCACAATCTTCAGGGAAATAACAATTCCCAGTGAAGGTCATTAAGTAAGTATTTGTAAGATGATTCTATGAGCAGATCTGTACATTCCCTGTAAGTAATCCACACACAGAAGAACTTTTGTTTTCTTGAAAATTACATGGAAAATTACATAGAAAAAGTATTGGGTCAATTATCTCAAATATTGCAAACAAGAATTTTAGTTTTAATAAGACACTCATGACACGGCAATTATATGCCAATTTGAGGTCACACAGTACACATTATTAAATTAATTATCAAATAATTATTAAGGTAAAAATATTTTTTAAATAAAGCAATGTTTAGTAAAACGGCTGCTGGCATCAGAAATTTCTATCAAATAGCGGAATGCTTGCAACAGCACACTAAATGCTAAGCTGGATTGATAAAAAAAATATGCACATTCCAATCTGCAGTCACAAATTCAGAGCACAAGACCCTGCTGAAGCTGTGCTAGCGCAGTGATGGGGACAGTACTAACCAGCCACCTCCAGAGCCAGCCCCCCACACCAGCCAGGCTGCTGCTTCATCTCATAAGGTTACACTTCAGCTACCCTTGAATTAGATAGCCTAATTGTCTACTTGCTGCAGCAAACCTGGAGCACAGTGCAGGCTGAAAAACCTGCCCGAGAAGCGGGCCAACCCCACTGGGTGCTGTGCTTCTACTGCGCTCCAGGCTGTGGTGGCTAAACTGCTATCCATACGCAATCTAGCTAGCTTAAAGTTCACTAGGGAATGTCTATGCAAGCTACAAACACACCCTTGGCTGAAGGGCAGGCATACTCTTAGCTTTAGCAAATATGAACCACAATATCATAGAGTCGTAGAATGGTTTGGGTTGGAAGGGCCCTCAAAGACCATCTAGTTCCAACCCCCCTGCCATGGGCAGGGACACCCTCCACTAGACCAGGCTGCCCAAAGCCCCATCCAACCTGGCCTTGAACACTGCCAGGGAGGGGGCTGGCACAGCTTCTCTGGGCAACCTGTTCCAGTGCCTCACTGCCCTCACAGTGAAGAATTCTTCTAATCTCTACCTAATCTAAATATACCCTCTTTTACTTTAAAGCTATTACCCCTTGTCAACATTTCAGTTCTCAGCCACACCATGGTGCGGCCCAGCTCAGGGGAGGGACGCTGTTCTTAACGGCGTGCAGCAGGAGGAGCGCTGTCAGCAAAAGGCAGATAGAAATCACAGACATTTTTGGTTGAACTTTTGAGTGATGAACACACCTTTGAATTGCTCTGTCTTTGAAAGGCTCTGCCCCAACCTCATGAAGAGCATGGCTGCCTTGTTACTCTTCCCTAGTTCACGTTTGTAATACCTAATGCCTGGAAAGATGGAGAACCACTGTGGGGATAGCTTCTGTGCTGAGGGACAGCTTTAGCTAGCCCAAGTATGAAGAAACTGGTGTTTCTTTGGTTTCAGTGCTTCCTTTTTGTCTGTTTGTATAACTCCAACTTCTAAGGAACCTAACCTACATGGCCTCTGATCCAGAGAGCAAGACTTCTCTCTGGATTCCTGTAATTCATATTTATCTACAACAATAGGAGCTCTGTGTCTGCTTGTCTTCACATCCATCTGTGTTTACATAACTGTTAACGAGGGCACAACTGGAACGATAATCAAACTTTAATTACAGAAGCATATAATAGCATTCACAAGCCTTTATTTCGCTTGTGACTTTTATAAGTCCTCACTTCTTTCTACAGAGAAATGAGGCAAGCTAAACAGAAAGATAAAAGAGGTCTCAAGGTTAAGTAAAAGAAAGGGAAATAAAAAAGAGGAGAGGGAGGGGAGAGAAGAAGGAGAGAGAGAGGAGGAGGGAGAGGGGCAGCTCTGACCAGGGAGCAGATGCCATCCTTCTTGCCTATTTTTGTAGCAAGGGCCTTACCTCCAGACTGTGAAACACCGGCTGACTGGTGTTTGAGTACGTGTGAGGGTCAGTACCTTTTCAAGTCAGGTGTCTGAAACAGCTCACAAAGCCAAGCAAGGAAGCAGATACCAAGAGGATGGATTCAAGGTCAACGGTTCAATGTCTACATTCAATCTGATGCTTCATCCTCTGCTACAGTACGGTAAGAAAGGGCAGTATAACTGCCAAGCACAGTGAATATCCAGACTGCTGAATCCTGAATGGGTTGCAAGCAAAGCAGATGAACTCATGAGTGCTTGTAAAGAAGAAAATGATAATAGGTGTTCATTTTCTCCAGTACACGTGGCACTGTTGCTAAATCACCCTGGGACTTAAGGGTATGCGCAGCTTGCACCAACTTGCGTAACTGAATAGACATTTGTTTTATTATGCACATCAAGCCTAGAATTTCTCAAGAGAAAGATGTGACTGCAGATGACATCAACATCCTTAAGCTTGCAGTCTCTGGGTAATGTCTTGAGCAAGTTCAAGAGCCTGATCTGCTCCTGCTGTACACACTTCTCTGCTCCTGCTGCAATGGACAAGGTAGCACCAGCTGGCAAGTACTCTTTGATCGGAACAAGATGTTAGATATTTTCACTTGGAAGAGCAACAACACAGCTTGTACTTTAAACATTTCATTTTTTTTCTCATCCAGTACTGTAGAGTCCTACAGCAATATAATTCAAGTGGCTGTAGGGTGGATGGTGGCAGCAGAGCAGCTACAAGACATCAGGGAGATCTGGCACAGCCTTATAACGATGAAAATAGCATCATAAAACACCTGTTAGATGAGCAAGTACTCATTTAGTCTAGTGACTGTTGCATTCTCAGAGGTCAAAGACCAAAGACATGCTACAGGCCTGGTCAGTTAAAGCTGAATTCATGCTAGGATATCTTCTGAAGTGGCCCTTGCCACAGGATCACTTTCAAGTGCCCCTGGAGAGCTTCACTCTTCTTTGAGGCAGGCAGGCTTTGTGATAGAAGTGGAAAATGCAAGATTAGTTTTGTCTTTGCACTTCAGAAACCAGGCTAGACTTCGCCAACATAAGCAGTCAGTGGAACTGTAGACATGACTTAGTCTATCATACCAAGACCACAGAAAAACCTAGTCTGGACATTTTAATAATAACTAGTCTACTCAAAAAAGTTCTTAGTTAAAAGTAATGCAGAATACCTCAAGTTCAAGGACCTGGCCAAGTTCCAAGGCTCAGCTGCTTCTTGCTTCCTAGTTCTGGTGACCTCTCAGGGAGATGAGACCTGAAATAAGCAGAAACATCCTCCTGGGAACACTTTCTGTGCCCAAGTCCCAGACTTTTGACCTGGTGGGTATGGCCAGAGTACACTGTGAAAACATCCTGCCCCTCAAGGCCAGCAAGGAACTCCAAGGCCAAGCCAGAAACACAAGATAGCTTAAAGACACCTGTATTCACCCTCCCTGCCTCTCCCTGTCTTCACTGAACACAAAGCAGCTTTTTGCAGGAACTTTCAGCAGTAAAAATTCCTTGGAACACCTGCCTTCACCCAGCATTTCTCCTGAGCTGAGACCCCCACTCTCCATGCAGCCATTTTCACAAATAAAGGCCACTAACAGATCGGAGATAACAGGCAGACAAGTAGAAGCAAAGAAGTTCAGAGGGAGCAAATTTTGATGCAAGTCCTAGGCAAACTGAAACCACATTGTGGGAGCTATGACAGCAAGAGGGTGACAATAGAAGGGTTTATACATTTATTATCTACAGGTGATTTCCTTGCTTACTCCTTTAGCACCCTGAAGCAACATCCTTGGAGCAATATATGCCTATATAACAGATGGTCTGAGAACAAGTACAAGGTTCAGCATAACTGACCTTGCAGTGAACACCCTGAGAGTACGCACACATTGGTTTACAATGGCAGCAAAGCCACAAAGTTAATTTCAGGATTTATATCTATTTGAGGAAACTTTAGAGTAACAATTCAATAATCTGTAAATAAAATCTGTCTTGTGCAACTTAAATTTGAGGATGAAATATTTATTATTTACAATTGGTTTTATTGCTTTAACATTTACAAACACAAGGCCGATAAAAGGGTTAATCAGCTCCCTGACATCAGCAAGGGAAAATTAATGAGCTCTCTCTTGAGGATGTTTAGAGAAGTAAATGTATACTATAAAGTGTGTATAACAGAAAGTTAATCTCTAGCTGTAATAGGACGATTTTTTCACGCTTAAAACACAAAAGCACTTCCAAATCCATGTTTCCTGTCTGTATTACATCCTATTGCTATCAATAATGTCTAAACATAAACATAGTTTGTCAACCTCACCCTGCATTTCCTATTGAAAACAAAATAAAAGGTGGCCTGGCCGACTGGCTTTTGTAAAGACTTTTCATCCTCAAGTTGATAGTGCTACTCCAGCTCTGTCTGCCTGCATACCAAGGGAAAGTGAACACTTCAGATCCATCATCATCTGGTCAGTCACCTATGTGAAACGATCTACTTATCTCTAATGCTCATCCAACTGTAGACATCAGGGCTCAGAAGACCAGGTGCCATCAAGCCTTCTCAAAGGGCAAGAGGAGTCTTGAAGCAGCTCAGAGGGTGCCCTGGCATTCAGTCATCTCTGAGCCTGCTGGTCTCACACCCAACACAAACCTACTCTTTTATGGATCAGACCACTGCCCGCTGTTCCCAAGTGTAAGATTCTGCGACTGTTCAGATATCACACAGAAAGCCTGATGGATCACCCACCAGTCACGGTGTTGTAGAGTAGAAGAGTTCACTTGGCCATATAAACCATAAGATTTTACACAGAGTATTTTATAATGTCATGACAGCTCTGACAGACCTCCTCATCCATCTGGGAATTACTCTGTTGGCGGTATTTGATGAACTTAAACCTCTAGCACTGCCTTTTGGCCAGGCTATCCATAACAAAATCCTCTAGGCTCAAGAGGGCAGCCAGGGAACAGCAAGCAAATCTATGCCATTTAAAAAAAAAAGGGAAAAGGCAAGAACCAAGTAAAATAATGAGATATTCTTAAGTTCATATCAACTGCTAGGTTAAGCTTTAAATGCAGTGGAGAAATTTGTTAGAATTTGTTTTCTAATATAAAAGGTGAAAACTAGAGTCTGAAATAGCATTTATTTATTAAAAGTAGGAAGAAAAAAAAAACAGCAAAGAAAACAGGCAGGCATGAGTCCAAAGGAAATTAAACCTTAATTAACTAAAAAACTTCTGGGAATATATCATGGCTGTGACAGGTTAGAAAACAGTAATTAACTTAATATCAAATTTTCATCAAGTTTTAAAATGCTACAAAAAAACACATGATCTGTACCTAAACCCTCAATGCTTGCTCTTGTGATGCCTTCACTTTTTCAGAAAGATCTTCAAGAATAAGATCGGTCCTTATCTGAAAGGTACCAAATCTTAGAGCTGGAGATGTAGTAAAATATTTTCAGGTTTTCAAAAAATAATTATCATTGCTTCATAAAAGACACTAAGAAGCAGGTTTTAACCCAATAAGCAGTTTTTAATCAAATTTTTTTTTTCAGGATTGACTGGGAACTGAGGATACCTCTAGATTGTTAAATATAAAAGAGACAGTCAGGGAGTCTTGAGTATTGGATCTCTGCTTCTCTGCCCTAATTCATGGTTACCTTGCTCCCTGGCCCTGTTTTGGACCATTCTGATTAGCTCATTCCAAGGCAACACCCAGGTATGGCTCTGGCAATAGTTCATTCCAGAGATCTCTTTATCAATTAACAAGACTGTAGGAAGGGGATTCCCTGATTCCCCTCATACAGAGTTTTACGATAGTCTTCAAGCAGGCTTTGCATCTTCAAACATGCACAAGAGTCTTCCTGCCACGCCCCAGGGCATGCTACATACATAATTATGATCTAATAATTAAGTTATTAAGGATAATGATGTTTAAAAAGTCATAAAAGGGGATAATTATGACTTAAAGCCACAGGAACATCACATGGCCAAATACTACATAGCCCAGATTCAGCCAACCTACTCATAAATACTAGTCTGACTGGTTGGCCTGAAGCAATCTGGACATAAGTCTCTTGACCTCAGGGAGAGGGCGTGTCCCTCTTTTATTCAGCATTATACAAATAGTCCAAGGAACTACCTGAAAGCTTAGAAAATCTATGCTAGTAGGAATTTTTTGCGCAGATCTGCATCTTCTACGACCTTTGATACAAGCAACGTTGACTTCTCTGATTTTAATAGTTTTCTGCTATTGAAAGACCAAAGCAAGTACAGTAAATACATTTCAACAGATAATCACTTACGAATCTTTCTGCCAAGCTGGACTCCACATTAAAGATATTTCTCTGGCATACATATCACCCCACCCACTACTGTTCTGAATACAATAAAGAGCACTCAGCAGAAGAGGAAGCAGAACACAGCAAAAGCGCAGATGAGACAGAGGATGAGAGGATCCCAGCATGATGTAGGTTCATCAAGACTCATGACACCAAAGAGACACTTTATCTCCCCGTTACAGTCTCACCAGATGATTCCCAAGGCTGGAAAGGTAAGCAATACACAAGACAAACTCATCTAGAGAATAGTTACCATGTTAAGTGTAACTACAGGCCTACATATTGTGTTCCTATTCTCCTATTCTGGGAAAAAGAACTTTATTCTGCCTACTTAAATGTTCAGAACTGCAAAAAAGATTTAAAAGGAATGATCAGCCCAAGTGAAACTGTTCCCACTGACGTCAATGGAAAGGTACCATTTCCAATTCCAACTTCATAATTAATGCAGAGGTTGAGGGATTGAAGTGTATAATGAAAATTAAGAAAAAGTTGAGCAATTACTAAAAGTACAACTGTTACGGAATATCTAGGAACTTTCCAATCTAGAAGTTTGAGAGCATGTTTGTAAATGTACACATTGAAGGCTGCTGGGAGGTGTAAGGAAGGTGACGAGCCCACGGTTACGGCTTATGGCAAAAATGTCATTACCTCACATTTTAAGTCTCATCAAGAAGTGTCCTTCAAGCTGTGATTATTAGGGCATAGCTACCTTATTCTCTAACTGAACAGTTGCCGTCAGTCAATTCACTGTCTGGTGAAGTTCTACTTATTGTTTAGCATCATCAGGATGTTTGATTAAAACAGACATCTAAATATGAAAAGAAATTATAGGAACAGAGTTGTAAGTTCTGAAATTATTCTTTCAAAACACTTCTGAAAATTATTTTGCTCAGAAATATTTATGTTTCTCTTAAAATCAGTTTAAAATCATTACAAGATTTTTTTTTCTTTAATACCTTCAGATTCACTCTTTCTCAGTGTTGACACAGAATATTTCTACCATGAAAGAAGGCCATTTTCCTTCCACTTCCAAGGTAGATCCGTGCAGCTGGCCTTTTCTCAAACACTGGATATGAAGGATGACCCATGTTTTTGCATGGACTATAGATAAGGAGTGGCTGAAAACTCTAGTACGTATTTTAAAATGCAGGAGAAACTGATACAAAGGAGAGGAGTCTGTAAAAAGTGGATAGTCCCATTCAAATAAGACCTTACATTCTTATGACATACATTATATTGCCAGCAGAGAACTATCCCACAAGGTCCTCACTGTAACTCTGTATTCATTTAAGCCTCGAGTACCATTTTCCAAAGTGACATATAGGATATTATGTGGAGTAATCTGCAATTTGGACATATCAACAGTGCCCTTTTAATAAAGGACACGTTTCCTTCCTAGAGAATTTATTTTCTTGGGTCCTTTCTGAGAATTCTGATTTACATGTCACTAGGACTAGTTTGCCAAAATATTGAACTTCTGATTTATATGGGATCTTTTTTTCCTCTCCTCACTTTTTGAAGGAATGTATGGAAACAGCAACATTGTGATAAGAAAGATCATTTCAAATCATAAATAAATAAATAAATAAATAAATAAATGAAAATGAATGTAGCTCCTATGGCCTGTTGCTGGTCTGTCAATTTCTGGCTTCATAGTTGAGTGGTAGGGCTTTGATTATATCCCCAGACACTGAAGTCTGTTTATAATACTGGAGAAAACTAGCTTTATAAACCTAGATTATATATGTAAATATGTTTCTATTTATACATAAAACGCTTACAAAAGAGCTGCAAAGTAGCATCAAAGACAATTACATCAATGTTCACAGGCAATTTTTTTGATACTTTACAAACTCTGTTATTTTTTGTAAATCAAAAAAAGTTTCAAAAGACAAAATACATTTTACTTGTCTTTCACCTATAAATACAGCCAAATCAGATAAGAAATATTTTCCATTGCTAACCTGGGCCAAGAATGCTAACTAACAGTACAGTTCATAAGGGTCTCACTGAAAATAGCTGTTCTAAATATGTGGTTAGATTAGGCTGTCTAAACATTTGTAAAAGCACAAGGAAAGCTATCTGGAAAGTCTGTCTTTCATTTATAATTGTAATATTTTCATAGAGTATGACTTTTATTGGCTACTGCATTTAATCCCCATTGGGTCTGCTTCCCTTCTTCCAGTGATGAGGATTAAGCAATAATTCCCAGTATCTCAGGACACACAAACCAGACCAATTAAACTCCATCGTACGTATTAAAACTCTGATTACCGCTGCTTCTCTTGGTTGGAAGTACTGACCAGACTTACAGATTGTCCTGAATTTCTTAGCAAGGGAATTAGGACTGCCGACACTGACATGGAAAAACCTGCGTCCCTGTGTTCTGATCATCCCGATCATCCATTTACTCCACAGAGCGTAAGAGAGCTAAGCAGTCAGACGATGCAATACAACATTTCACTTCACTGCTGGAAAGCGTACTGTTGGGGCACAGCTTTTCCCGCAGGTTGGTCTCCGTGGGTGGCCCTTGCGTTGTGCAGGCGTGCCGCCCCGCTGAGATAAAAGGGTGGAGAGCATTGGGTCCTCACTCGGTTCCAGCAGGTGGCAAAACAGATCTGATAGAGGACATTGAGAATGTAAATAATAATCTTGTAATATAAACCTGTTCTGTGGGCATTTTTCTTTAAAGCATGGCAGTGTCAGCAGTCCTGGGAGGCTGAAGAGGAAATGAAAGCAGTGAGCTGTCAATCCGCTGGCACGTTGTTCTGCTCAACCACAGCCTCTTGTTGTTTTTATTAAGAGCAGCAACTCACATATTTGCAAATCTTGTCATCTTGTCGTTTGCCAGAATGCCATTTTCCAAAAGCTGAACAGAAGCTTTAAGGAGAGTTGAATACAGAGATTTACCAACGTACCCACTGCCAGGCTTGGTGCAAATAAGGAGTGTCAGCGCTGAAATACAGTGAGACACAAAATCAAGGTTAGTGTACAGAGTTTTAAAAAAACGCATAGAGAGGACCTCACTGAACTGGGCCAAGGGGTTTCACAGACTTGGACAGTGAGCGGCTCAGGCACACATGCCTCTTTGGTTAACGTCTGTAAGCCTTAAGTACAGTTGCCATCTGAGTGGTGGATAATAAGAACAGATTTACAGAAGGGTCTTTTTGTTTCCAACCTCACAGACACGAAGCAGGCAGTGTAACAGACTCGGTACTCTTAACACTGCTTTACAACTTGCTTGCAGTCAGCAAGGTAATTTTGGATAAACGACCAACTTCCCCATGAGAGTTTAGCACCTCTTTCAAAGTCAGTGTTAAGGGTCCGTTTGTGTATGTATGTGAGCCTTACCGGAAAACTGCAGCTCTGTATATGCTACTTGGTTTTGTGCATATATGTGCATGCACACATATGCTCTGAACAAGCACACCAGGGTAAATATCAAAGCAGTATTTCCAGCTTTGGCTGTGGGGAACCTAGCAGTCTTGTGCACTGAAAATCTGAAGTCTAACTTAACCTCTGAAACTCCTTGCACTGAGACAAATCACACAGTATCCAAGGGAATTACTGGTGCCTCTGCCTGGATTTATTTCCTGTAACTTTAGACTGCCTCCACTGACTGCGGTGAGTCTAGGGTGACCAGCTCAGGCATGGATGGATTCTGTCTTCAGGGTTGCAAGCAATTCCTTCAGATCTCCTTCAGCCATGTAGTAAAATCAGAGTGTTTTCCAGATGCATTTTTCTTCTGCGTCTTGTATACTGCCTGGAAAATGTCAATTTCCTAGAAATGTTTTAAATTATTATGCCAAATAAGCCAATGACTTACCACTTTTTTACAGAATTCACAAAGTATCCCATCTGGCGTTGTTGCTTCATCTGATTTGAAACATTTCAACCCTGTGTCCTTCTTTCCTCAAGGTGAAATGACATCTTCCAAAACTTTCTGCAGGTCCCTTAGGCTTTTAGACACGCTGTCTGTTTCTTAAATAACTTCTCATAACCCCACTTTCTGCGTTAGTTGCTATCATGTAGCATTAACCTCTCGCAAAGGTTTCCCTCTAGATCGATTTACTCGCTATTTGATTCAATCTCTTTCTTTTGGCATAACATATCGCTTTCATCTTTAGAAGCTTCCCTCCATTATTAACTACATTTGTTTCACAGTCGCACTTTAACCATGCAGGCTGCAGCAGGAATTACTTAAAAGTAAGGAAACAGCTTTTGTTCTGCATTGAACTATGCTGCACTACTGCTGGGAGAAGTAATTACATTGAACAGAAGATGTGGTTTTACTATCTGAGATGTATGGTAGTGTCACTGGAGATGCTACACCAAATATTACATAAACATCTGTTAAATTCCAATAATCCACAACTAGTGTATGTTTTCTAATGTTAGAAAGTCTTTAGAAGGACTTTCTTTTCACTTATTAACCAAATTCTTAGGTGTGGTGTGTCCTTAGCACATTGTTCTATGCTTTACTCTTCAATGCAGCCAAGTTAATATTGCTATCAAATTATAACTTTGCACTAAAAGGATTTTTGATTTGTCAAATTTTCAATGAGTACCACAGTGAGAAACACTCACGTGCTAATAATACACACACATTCACTAACTACTAACAAGCTAACAAACATCACAGTTCCTTTTTGGGAGCTGCTACTGAATCAGTCATACATCTGCAGTAAATCAGCTGATACGAATCCCACTAAATTACAGTGACGATATTTTCTATGTTCCTTTCGCTTGCCCGTGTGCAAGGAATAGTTTGGTTCTTGGTGATCATCTCTGACAGTGGGGAGAGAGGTAAAGTACTTAAGTTCTGAAATTCTCAAAAATGTCATCTCTTTTATTCTATACCTTCCAAATCCCTTTTTTCCACTTCCATCCATTCTTTTATGTTTCCACTTAATCAGTTATAAAAATGAAGGGTATAGCTCAGTAATTTTCTTTTATGTTTTTGGGGTTTTTTTTTCCCAGTTCCTATACTTTTAAGGCTTGAAATACATAGTTAGGGAAACCTCCATGACCCTTTCAAAATAACTTATCTCCATCTGCAGTTAGCTCCTAAACCAAGGGCTGATTCCTAAATAACACTACAGACTCTAAATCCCTCACCCAATCCCTCATCTATGAACATCTGTTTACACCGGGTCTAACCCACTTCTTCTGTGCTTACCTTACAAATTGATTTTGGACGCCACACAATCTGCTCCTCAAGCCAAACTGCAGACTGTTGGTTTTGGCTTGGTGTAGTTGGCTGATACAGTTCTCCAGAGTGACTGGAGAGTGTTAAGTCAGCTCAGATCTCCAAGGATGGTGTTACCCTAGAGAACAGTACCGCATCCCCCCAAAGGATTCGTTCTTAGAAAGATACTTCAGGTTAAAGAAACTTCTTCCAACTTCCCTGTCAGATGAATAGCACTGTTGATTATGAAAACTGAAAGGACTTGACATACTTTTTTTGCGTGGGATTGCTTAATGATTTTGCATTTCTATCACCTTGAGCAATGACAATAAATGAACCTTATCTGGTTTTACTTATATTTGTGTTTTTGTTATCCGCAGTTTTAAATCTACACTAACTGCAAACTATGGTATTTTGACTGCAAAGAGGTAGGAAAGTCTTCCCACTATAATTTTTAAAATTTATGGGAGCATGTTCAGTGTTTTTAGGTATTTAAAGAAATTATATTTTAAATCTCTCAAATCCTGGAACTAGATTTTACAGGATATTGTTCACTGAAGAGTGTCTGCGGCAAATGGAAAGCAAAATGCTTCTCTCCTTCAATACACCAGGGCCACCATCAAAATTAACAAACTTGCCAAAAGTACCGCAAGAATGATAAAACCCCAAGGGAAAACTTAGATAATGTAAAAAAAAAAAAAAAAAAAAAATTAAAATCACCATGCTGTGAAGTTGCAATATGAAGAACAATTAGGACGTATTTTCTTATTAAGACATCACATCCATAATAACAACAGTTTTAGCTAGAACATGCTAATGAGTCTTGTAAGATACTATCAGCGAAATCAAACCTTACTCTCCTTTTAGGTTTTGCTAAGGTAAGACATTGCACCAAATCTCACTAAGCTTTTTTTAAGCAAACTTTTATGGCTATGGTAGTGTACAGAGACACAAACAACACAGGGTGACTATTTGAAAAGATGAGGTGTATCTACATGTTATTAAGTTAAAAATCACCGTGACATTGAACTTACCTCAGAAACAACAGGTCAAAGGTTTTACAGCAACTAGAATGCTGCTCGGCTACTTCCACTGGCTGTATTTGTGCATTCACAGAGGGCTGGGTTAGAATCTCCACTTCTGGGTACAAATGTATGTGGAAACTTCATTATGCAAGGAGAGATAAGCAAGTGTATTTGTGATTAAAGTGATCTGCTTAATCAGCGCCACCATCTCCTAATTCATTTGTGACCACAAGGTCATTTATAGATAGCCATGTTACTCCAACCCTTTGATAAATTTAACCTATTTGCTCACAAGTTTCCTGTTACTTCACATGCTACGACCAGCTCCAGTCATTCTCCTAGCAATTCAAAGCCAAGATCTGCTATGCTGATTACAGCAATTGAACACAGTCCTGACCACTCAGCTACAGGTTTATTCATACACACCTGTATGATGCATATAATGTGCAATTTGGGGTGACTCACTAGGGCCAGCTTCCTATCTTTATTTTTCTTCTAATATGTAAATAATTTGTAACCCATGCCCATAAAGACAAAATAGTTCACTGGTGGTGTTACATGCTTGTAATGCTTGATATTATCTTCTCCCTCATCTACTCTCTTTACACGAAAGCATCTAACAACTATGTCTTGTAGTACAAATAAGATCAATTTCTTATGCAAATAAAACCCACTGCAATAGGTAACAGTGAATCGCCTTTTCTACAGCTAGCAGGGAGTAATGTGTTACAGATGTGAAAGCACTACGCAGCGCTGAGATTGTCCTAATCCCGAGGGCAACCCTTGACTGCAGTGACTAGCGCATGGTGTGGGGGGAACAGTTCCCGAGGGGAGGGCTTATCAGGTGGGTGAGGGCTGCAGGACGTGGCCCCAGTTTCTCTCCAAGCCACGTGGAACATACTGCCTTCAAACCCCCAGACTGGCTTCCGCTGCTCTCGCGCTGTGCCGAAACATCTGCTTTCTCTGAGAGCAAAATCACTGACCAGCTGCTTAACTCTTAAATGTGTCGAGTTGAAAGGAATCACCCAGGCAATTAAAACAACTAGCTCCCTGTTTGTGAGCAATCTCTTTCAGTCCCTCTGTTTGAAATTGGCCAGTGGGTAGACTACTGTGAACTGACACCAAAGACACATTCCTCATAGTAAAGGTCTGTCCTTACTACCTAAAAGAAATGCAAACAAGATATTGTTTGCAATGCACTGTTTGTATATGTTATTAGGCATTTCAGACTGAACTGAACATACATTGCAATCCTCCACTGTGTCTCTTTCGAAGTCTGTCTGTAGTAGATTTATACATGAAAATAAGTGATTACCATTAGCATCTGTAATTAATCTTCCAATTGCAGTCTGACAACTAACAAATCTACAGAAGCCAAATAAAGAAGGAACAATGAAACAACGCATTTAAAATACCACGTGAAAAACGGTACTGTTTAAACTGTCTGCATTTAATTCTTTCTCCCAAATACCTACTCATTCGTCTGCCCTCACATTATTAATACAGCAGGTATGTATGAAGGTATTCAGAATGCCTCCTCACTTACAAATTTATATAGCTGACGACTCCACTTTTGCTTCTTTTTTTAACTCCCACCAAGTGGAACTGTTAAGCTTAATTAGCAGTAATTAGGCAGCCTTCATTCACCAAAACTGTCAAAGGCCCAAACTCTCACTTGAGGGTTTTTTGGAATCATCAGAAAAAACAATGTTATTCCTAGAAATAAAAAGGCATGCTTTTCTATAAAGAAGACAAAGTTTCTTCTCTCACCAGGTCCATCACCAGTTGAGATGAAGAAGTTCAGTCCTCTTGCTGGTATACTTTGACCTTTCATTGTCCAGAGAACAATGAAAACCTTACAAAATCCACTCCAGTGTCAATCCATGGTTACCCTTCTGAGGGACCAAGTTCTTTACAAACAAGTCACCTCTAGATGGTAACCAGTATCTTCCCATGCTCCAGCCCAACACCTCAAAGTCACACTTAACAGGCTGGGATTACCTCTTCAAGTTCCTGTTGATTTTCATCAGTGGTATTTGATCTCATCTTGAGAGATGTTTTAGATCAGCAGAGATGTTCGGCTCTCATACGCAGGAACCTCCATCAAGCGCTGTGCTGCTCTGTCCTGGAAGCAGAGTTTGGGAACAGGTAATATAAGTTCCAAACACTGAGGATGTAGAACATAGCAGAAATAAGAAATTTTTCACTCTGTAAAGGTGAAATTCTTTATCCTGTTATGAATTGCACCCAGTTTATTACAGTCCTCCTCCCACTCCCCTCTTTCCCCTCAAAAACAGTAAGCTTCTTACCTTTAAGAAAGCGGCATGTGCTTGACTTCTTTGTCCATCTTGAAGTCCAGGTACACATCTTGTACTCGCATGTGGCTGAGGAAGAAGCAGGCAAAGAAAATATTGTTTACATATTTAGAAGCTAGTTAGTAAGAAGATGTGTCGGACCACTATTCAAAACCAGTTTGCTTTCTTTTGTTCCTCAGAAGTTAGTTGTTATATCCTAGATAAATGGAGTAGCAGTTGAGGAAGTTTTCTACATTAGTAAATTAGTAGAATCTATAATGGCAGCTGAATAAACATAATGTGGAAACACAGAAAAAGAAATGTTCGCTGTAAAAGACAAAGGCAAAGTATCAAACAGAAAAAAAAAAAAAGTTAAAAAAAAAAAAAAGAAGATGGGAAACCTGGCTGAGGTAGTGCAGTTTGAGGTTTAAGTGTTTTTAAAAAACCACTTCCTCAGGTACGCTGAGCAGAAGTATGTAACGTCCATCACCAAGGAAGAAGGTAGTTGTATCTCCTTTCTGCTTGACAGCTCCAGCACAACCTTATTTTTCTCCATATTCTCCAAGTATTTATGTACCTATGAACTCTCCAGGATACAAGAGGGAATTTGAAAAAGGAGAGAAACTAATAGTATGTATGGAGACATGACTTGTCGCTATCACCCTTCATGTAGTGAAGCAAATTAAGGGAAATGTAGAAGAATTAAAATTTTAGGCAATATAACCCATCACTGGAAATGTTACACTTGTCTTCAGCGATTACAGGCAAAACAGAGGAATTTCTGCCCTTGGACTGATTCTGGCGAATGCTGTTATTCAAAGCGTTACATTTTGGTTTTTATAACAAAAAAATTCTTTATAGAAATCAATAGCAATTCTAAAATCTCATCCATGCAAGTGATGTGACTAGAATTTGAATGAATAAAACCAATGAAAAGATCTACTAGGAATAGCAACACAGTAAAATATTTTTTTCCAGTGAGTATTTACTTGGCTTACCCTTATTTGGAAATATTTCTAGTTAAGAGGCAATTTCAGATGTACATAAGAAAAGCCTTTCATTTCCCTCCCTCTGCCAAATAAAAAGACAGTGTAAGTGCATTTAGGTCTTCCAAAATATACATCAGTCCTCCCTAAAAGAAAAGCAACGAGGATTCTTTGGAACTTCCTGCAGTATTGTATAACAGCCCCGGGGCGCTCCCGCGTCCATCTCTCTGCAGCTGAATAGAAGAAGCCCAGCAAGTTACTGGGAGGGACCGTCGTATTATTAAGCCGTTCAGCAGTAAATGGACAGGGTTAGGTTGTCAGCAGAAATCCGCCTGGGTTGAAATGCTGATGGACATTTTTCTATCACCTTTTCCTCAGTGTTTTGCTGCTGCTGGGTTTGATCACCTTGCAATACTGGTACAGCTTGCTTCTTTTCAAAGTTAACAATATAGGGATTATTCCTGGGAAAGTTGTTGCTGAGCTCATGTCCTTTTTGGAAAACAGACTAAGCAAAAGTAAAAGAAAATCCTCAAGACAAATTTAACTATCTTAATAGAGAATTACATTTCTTCTTAAGAATTTTAAAAAGGTCTAGAAGCTACTCAAAGCTCATGCAACTTTTTGGGGAGCCCTCAAGGCATTATCATTTCATCCCCATGCTATCACGCAACATCTTTTCCTCACAGGATTCCTCACAGACCACAGGAGGCTTCACAAGATGGTACTCTGTCCATACACAGCAACAAGGAAAAGCTGATACTAAACCAGACGATAGCAAAGCAGGAACACTGTCTCTGTGCTCAGAGATACTATTCACATGTATCACATCATCATAGACATGATATTTCCAGGTCTCTGCTGATTGACTTCAGCTACTTACGCTTCTGTTTAACAGGCAAGTTAACCTTCCATAAACAGACCAAGTGGAGGTCCATGGGTGCCTGGCCGCACAGCAGTTACTGGACATGTGCAAGAAATCTTCTTTCAGCAGAGACTCTGTGTTCTGCCAGGACAAGACAGCTTGGACTCTCTAACTACACAGTGACAATTTGCTCAACTAAGCTATGCACTTGATCGTATCACAGTTACTTTGAGTTGACTTTTTCATCAAATATTTCATCCAAATACTGCAGCGATAATTTTACTGAAATCACAAAACCAAAATAACGGAACATTTATTGTAGGTAACTTTTTGTAGACCTTGCCTGCAGTGCACTCTTTATTTATATACATCAGATAAAAATGAAGTAAATTAAGTTTAAAATTCACAGTGGCAATGCTCTGTGAAACTTAATCTAGTACTGCAAACATGCCACAAATGCATGCAAAGCCTGCCAGTGTAGGGTTTGTTATATTTCAACATATGTAAACAACTGTATTACTTTCTCTATGAAAAAAAAAAAAAAGAATGGCCACAAAAAATACAGATTTCAGAAAGGTTCTGGGTATCAAAGCCTCAAAATATGAGAATTTTCTAAAAAATATTACAGTGCTATTTCATTATTCTGATAACAAAATGGTGTATCCCATTCGCCTGGCTTTTTCAGTGGGTGAACTTCAGACACTAATGTTGAGCAGAAATGATAGCTGAAACTTTGGAAAAAGACACTGGAAAAAACTCAGTGAAACAATCCAAAACATACCAATAGATTGAATTATCTGAAGTAGTCACTTTTGGATGCATTTATAGCTGATGGAGAGAAACAGACTTCACAGGATACCATCCTAGGAGTTTTACTGGGTGTTTTACATCTGAGCTCAGTCTACATGCATTTAAAGGGAGGTTTCACAATGCAAAACAATAAAGAAACTCGGGGAAAACAAACAAACAAACAAACAAACAAACAAACAAACAAACAAACCAGGAGGAATTAGATTGAACATCAGCTTTACAACACAGAATAGATCACAGAATCACAGTCTTGGATGGAAGGCACCTCTGGAGACTGCCTATGCAGGGGCAGCTACTGCAGTGCTCAGGGCCACCTGCAGTCAGGTTTCGAGCATCTCCAAGGATGGAGACTCCAGCACATCTCTGGGCAACCCGTTCCAGTTCATACAACCCTCATTTACATCAGGGCATCAAAATAAGACAAGACAGGACACAGAACTGTTTCCTGCCCTGCAGAAAAGGGGTTACAGATAACCCAAAAATACTGAGTACAGAAAAATGTCAGAAGTTGTCTAACATAGCCAATTATTATTATTTTTTTACTAATAATTTCTAGGTTTTGTCACATAAATAATCTCTGTTTTCTGTCACACATGTGACAATCATGAAATCAGTATATCCTGGAGGGTCTGGAGACAGGGAGGCCACAGGGCACCCTAGGTCCAGGTAGGTAATAGCGGAGCTGGCTACCTCCCAAGCAAGTATTAAATAAGGTTAAAAATTGAAGCTCTTTGATGTTCTTTTTCTTCTTTTAATTTTACCAATACAATCTCTGTCACCATCACTAGATAGTTCGCTAATTAAGGACTGAACCAGCTGAGGAACTGGCCCTTAGCAAGCAGTCTCACATTGTAACAGTCTCCACACACAAAACACACAGATCGGAACTATACTAAACTTACAAGTTCCCTTTCTGAAATGAAGAATTACCTATATGGTATGCCCTTCAAAGAGTTTCCATTCAGAAGCCTTTAATTTTATCACCCCTAACATTCTTTCCTTCCTTTCCTGCGTTTTATTTGTAAATGTGTTCTTAATTATAAGAAAAAAACATTGCCACACATGAGCTACGCAGCTTATTGAAATCACAGCTGCTCCGACAGGGAGACACTGGAGTTTCTAGCACTAGTACAAGAGGCAAGAATATGTACTTCAACACTAAATTCCCCTTTTACACATTACAACTGATTTACCAACCTTTTTTAATATGTCCATTTTATTGCTGAACTGAACCAAAATATAAAAAGTGAAATCAAGAAGAGAAGCTGAAACAGAGTGGGGTCTGCATACCAGAGCAGTCATAAATTTTTCAACATGTGGCTTCAAATGTATCCATAACTATTTTACAATCATATTTTAAAAGACATTTTTATTTAATGTTTTTCTTCAAGCTTGCTCCATTTTTTAATTTCTACAGTGTATTGTGTTTAATTTCCTGACCTAATTATAATTTGTAACTAAGGTATGAAACACCATGTCTTAAGATATTATCAAAACCTGTCTTTGCACATAGAACTCCCTTCAGTTAAATAATTTCATGCCAGTTCGTGACTCTTCCTATGTAGATAAAAATGCAAAATTTTAGCCTCAGATTATAGATTCTTTCAGTCAGGGATCACATTTATGTCTTTCTATGAAATGCAGAAAACACTTCGGACAGCTAAAAAAAATTTCTGCATTCAAGACGTCACATTGGAGACAGTATTTAAGGACTGCAAGCCAGTGGCATGATGGTGAGGAGAGTGAGAAGGAAAAGCCTATTTCATTTTTAAGAGCAATAACAACCTCCAAGTCAATCATTTCCTGGCAGTTAATGACCAGACGGATTAAGATCTCCTCCAGATGGCCATTAACTGCCAGGAAATCGCCAACTCCTTGGTCGTTAGTGCTTGAAACTCCATTAGGATACTGACCTTCATTAGTCACATTCACATGATGTTGCTATGCACCGGAGATATGAAAGCAGCAGAAAATCTTAGTTTGAAAAGAGGACGGAACAAAAATAGCACTGAAACAGAGGCATAGTTTCACTTATACAGGGCTATATTGCTGCTGGAACCCTAAGAATGTGATGCTCATGGAAATCACTGTCAGCAATGTAAACGTCCACACGCTAATCCACTTAATGTGCCTTCTCTTATGTCCTGAAGGGACCACCCCAAGGGGTGAAAGGTTAGTCTCCATGCCAAATCAACTGATGGTTTCCTTGCTAAGATGTCCAAAAAAGTATGTGACTGTTGAGATTAGGTTACTTCAGCAGTATTAACAGGACTAAGACAAAAATTCCAAAGCGTAGAAAGCACAACCGCTTAGTTTTAGGGTACATGCACACAAGCATGTTACCATATTCAAGGAGAGACTAAAATTTCTTCCAAGCAATCTCTAAATGCTATAGTTTACTATGGTTTACACGTAGTTTACTATATATATTATACTATAGTTTATAGATAGTTTGCTATGGTTTATATATAGTTTACTATAGAACTATAGTTTTTTGAATCGTGTGCTGTATATACAAATAATTACTCCTAGCTATTGATAAAAAATTGTGTAGTAAGATTAACTGGTGAAACCATAATTACTTTGAGCCATATTTATCATAAATTCTCCAAAGTTAAAGATCATTAATCTATCTTTGAAAATATTTTTCTGATTCTTTTTATGTGAACAAATAAATGAACATCTATGAACTGAAAAGGGAACAATGTGTGAAGTTGTAAGTAAAATAATTGTGAAAAAATAATGTTTATATCACCAATGCAAGATAACTAAAGAGTAGCAGCATTAAGGAAAACTGTCTTCAGAAGAACAGTGAGTGCACCTAGAGCTGTATTAGTTTTACTCTTTTTAATAAAAGATACAAATACTGCTGCTTAAAGTAATCAGCCAATCCTTTTCCGAAAGAGATAGGAAGAACAATCTCACTGTATCTTTGCCAATTTTAGACAACAATTTTGCAACGTATTTTACACAAAGGGTATATTAAACCTTACCTTGGAAAGCTAAAGCCGGGGAAGAACTCACAAGTTTTTCTGCAAACTTAAATGTCACTAATTTCACTTGGTGCTGGTGCTTCAAGGCTATCCCACTGCAGCCTACAGGGCTGATGCCCTGTATTTTATTTGCTGTTAGCTTTGTATCCCAAATGTGCTAAAACTTGTTTCCATCACATGCTGCAGATGTGTTAAATATTTGGAGAGAGCTAGTTCCACTCAGGCAAAGCTGTCTTCTTGAAAAAAAGAGGATGTTTTTATTACTTTCTTCCTTTTTCTGCATTGTTTTACTACAGTAGATTATATTTTTAATACGTTTGCTAAGTTCTGCAACTCAAAATAAGCCAATGCATTAAAAAAAAAAAAAAAAGATGGTGAAATAAGTAAACCTCAAAGTGCTAAAGATTCTCAGGTGCTTTCTGAAACACTGAAAGAAATCTGCCTCCCCCGCCCCACTCCAAGAAATCGTTCTAGAAAGTGCCTGAAAATAGATGGTTTATAAAGGAGGAGTGAAGGAACGAAGTAATGTGAACATGTGTAAATTAGTAATTCTGGATATGACTATTGTGAGCTCCTAGACTAGTCCATCAATGAATGAGGAAGACTATTGAAAGTGTACACAAACAACTAGGGCTGGCCAGCAGGTGGGTAGTCACTAAGTATAATCTTAACACCTTAATTATAGCTTCTGTCAAGCTGCCTATCTTCATGGACATCCTGAAAACCCACAGTGAAGCCACAGCATGCTCTCATAGCCCAACGGTGTATTAATTTAACACAGCATTTGGCTGGCACTTACCAGCCCATAGGGAACAGTGGAATCCAGGTTGGCTCTTTATGCACATGGGGAGCTGCCCCATAGCACATGAAGGAAAGTCCCGGATGACATGTTGGATGACATGACATGACAAAATGGGACGGCTGGAGAGGGCAGGATTTCTCTAACTCCATGCACTCTGCATTGGTGTGCTAATATCCAAATATTTTCCAACAACAAACTCAGAACAGGCTTCTGAATGCCCTATATAGCAATGACTTGTCATGCCCAGATATACTACACAATTTTCCATCTAGTTACTTATTTTAGTGATTTATATGCTCTTCTTCTGTGTGTGCCCTGCTAGGCCTGTTCTGGTGAGCAGTCAGCTGGTTTACTCGCTACTTGATTACCTCATCCCTTTTTTAGCAAACAAGAGTCCCTGCCAATTACAGGGTACAGATGTCTTACAGAGTTTAATGCCAAAGAAGTAGAAAATGCTCCTCTGTGTACAGGCAAGAGCAATGCCAGAAACTTTATTTTTATAATGAAAAATCATGACTTAAGTTCCAACTTTGAACAAGTTAGACATAACACAATCAGGTTGCATCTGAATATCACCTGCCTCAGGCAGGCAGTATACACAGAATATTCTCTTTAGCTGTTGTGACAAAATATCTGCTGACTTTAGGAGGGCCAGAATTTCACTCCAAAATTTTTCAGGTGAAGTAATTTGTATCACTAGTAATGCTAATATGGGAAAAAAACTGACAATGATATTTTCCCAGTTGATTTTATTGATAATAATGTAAAATAATTGTTTTGTGTACACTCTTGCTGTGTGACTGAGTATCCCTGCAAGGAAGCTTATATGAGGATATTTTAGAAAACAGCAAGCTGCAATAAAAGGGTGGTTCTGAAGAGAGCACTGTGGAAAGCAAATCAGGAGATCAGGCTCTACATGCAGCCCTTCTGCCAATTATCTGGTTGGGTAGACACCTCCTTATCTATTAACGGACTTAATAATTGGTGTGGTGTCCCTCATTTCCCCCCTATTTTGTGTTGTTTTCCAAGCATTTTTCCCCATTACTGGCTGAAGATATGCAAGAGACAAGCAAATGGTAAAAGAGAAAGAGAAGGTTTCCTCCCTTTTTTATTAGGGAAGGAAAAAAACCAGAAAAAACCAACCCTACCACATGGACCCAGTACGTTCTTGCCAGAGGGCAGTAAATGTCAACACTGTAGTATATTTCCTGCTTTGAAAATGAACCAGTTTAATTCAGAACTATTAAATTTCACAGCAGTGGTAACCCCTTCCTGTGTGATGTCTTTCTGTTGGGCCAGCCTCTTAAATCATTCAGTGCTGCTGCCTGCTAGAGACTGAGTCCTCAACAAGCGAAACCACCTCTGCAGTCAGATTTCTGCAACAAGGCTATGCTTTGATCAGAGCCTGCCTTCTTTCCCCAAGGATGAGCTAACCTCATAAAAATGCATATCCTGCCCAAATGTTTGTTTGCTCTCATTTATTCCTTCCTTAATACTAATAACAAGATCACTGAAAAACAAACTACTGAGCCTGGGTATAAATACCCACCCTTCAATGGCCATTTGTCAGAGGTGATGAAGGCCATCCCACAATTCATGCTCTACTTGTAGGCTGGGCAGCTGCTGTTTTTCTTCTGTTGGTTCAAAGACACCCATTGAGAACAAGCGTCTGGTCTTGGAGAGGGAGCAGGGACATGAAAACTGAACAGTACAAGTGGACAAAAGTCTGAGGGGTTTTTTAAATCTATCTACAAACCCTTCTGTGCTTGGCCCCAGTGTAGATAGTAAAATCCTTATTGGGGATGCGGTTATCTATGTGCCCACAACTGCCTACCACTAAAGGCTTTGTTCAGCACCACCTGAAGTTAGATCTGGTAGTGCAGACTCCTGCCCTTACCTGTAGTCCACTCATCATCATCCAGGGGACTGTGAAGCAAGTCAGTGAGGGGTCATCTATAAAAGAGCTTCGTGCAAAATCATGGTCTTATTCTCTATTTTAAAATAAAATGCTAGAGATGAAGTTGCATGGACCACACCCATCTGAGAGGTAGGCAGCCAAAGTGCTTTTCCTCAAAGTCAAAACAAATGATCTAATAGACAGGAGACAGCCACTAAGTGTTCAACATACTGTAGCTGCACGCAGGCACTGTTCCCTGATGAAAGACTGAGACGTAATGCACGTTATCACTACCTCGGAAAAAAAAAAAATGCTATAAAAGCAAAGATGCAAGGTGAATGCAGCCAAATTCACATTACCTTTGCTGCCTTGCCCACTATTATTTCCTCACTGCTTTTACCCCTAAAGGATCTCTAACACAGAGCTCATGCTTTCTTTGATATTTAGGGATTTATATTTGCACTGGCTCTGTCAGTGGTGCTGGTTTTCGAGGTTTTTTTTAGGGAGGTAAACAAAAGTCTCAGTCACATCAGGAAAGGTACCTGCATCATCCAGCCACTATCACAAATGGAAATGTGCATCCAGCTTGAACAAAAAGATCAAGAGGACGGAGCTGTTTCCACAACCAATGTGCCTTTCGCATAGATAAGGGGAAGCATCACAGCTGCAGGACAATGAGAAACCTGTGCTTAACCATCACACATAAGAGAACTCATGAAAAACTGAAAGGCATCTGATTACAATATTAGCAGTAGATATAGAAATGATATTTCAATATGCATTCATCTTCTCTTTCTCCCATAAATGTTATTCTTATAAAGATAATAAAACCACAGAGCCGTATATCTCTGCACAACAGATAAACAGGGATAAAAGTGAAAGAGCTACATACGACTGCCTTATGTTGTGCAGCAAGGGTGCCTGGAATGACCTTATGTCAGAGGTAATGCATTGTTTAATTTTAGGCAGTTATTAACCAGTGATGATTAGTTAATAAACATTAATTCAGTCCTTCCACTGAGATGACAGTCTAAATTGCAATGGTCTTATCAACTTTGAAAAATGCAAAGGGCCATGTGCACTTTTATAAACTGAGTCAAAGCAAGAATTATCTTCTGGCAAAGAAAGTCTCTCATGGCACTTGTACTGAAAAAAACTGGCTCCATTCTGTTGGTAACAAATAGTTGACTCTTATCTTGATTTGCTGAATTGTTTATAAGCTCCAAGACTTATCTCGGTGGCCCCCAAAGTACTGGCACAGCAGTCAGAAAGCAGTAAGATTTTGTTTTGGATGGACAAAACAGCATCAGAAGTCTGGCTTTAAAAGAAAAATCAAGTAGTCAACGCCCTCATGTTAAGTCTACAGGACCTGGCAACACTGTCTGCAGAAGGGAAGGAGCTGGAGAAGGCAATGTTCCTCTCCTTGGTGACGAGGCTTTCTTCAAACACATTTTTAGTGACATCCACAAAATCCATGAAGATTGGGATTTCCCAAGCTTCACCTGCTTATGTGCCATCCTCATGAGAAATATTTTTAGTTAAGTTCATAGCGGTGGCAACAGCCGCTCCGGTTCTGCGTCAGGCGCCTGTGAAAGTGTGTGGGGAAACAGGTTTCCAGCCCTGTCTCACACTCGTACGTGAAGGAGGAGGTGGCCGCGGCAGCAGCAGCCCCTCCAGACCATGCACCGTTCCCTAGCACAGGAAGAAGCATTTGGCTGTTGTTCACCTCTCACATAAAATGTGATGGGATGAATTGGTTTGAGTAGCACTTTGAAGTGATGTCTGCACTTTGAAATGACGTCGGTAATACCACCAACAGCTTACCTCATGTGGAAAGCGACCTGTGGAAAGGTATGCCTTGGGCAGAAGAAATGAGAGCCTTCCTGTTCTCTTCGTTCTGGCATAGCACGGGGTAAAACAGGCAGCTCAGGCTCCTCCTCTCTAATAACATCAGGAAGCAGCTTCATTTGATCAAAAGCGGCTGTATGAAACACAGACATCTGCATCTAAGCTACTTCCTGAGGTCAAGAGGCCTGATTCAGCTTGAGCTAAATCTGAAAATCTGAATTCCCCCCAAAATCCCTATCTTCTCCGGTGACAGCTGAGACCTTTAAAATCAGGTGAAAGAATTCCACTTTCTGCATTTCCAAAAAACCTGTCATACAGCGTCAAGCCGAGTTCTATTCAACATCCATCTGTGATCTTTGAAACTCCAGTTACATCGTTTTCTTCCCCTTTCTGTAAACATATACTTGCTCCATCTGGCAAGGAAAACTATGTGTCTCCCCTGACTCTACTTGCTGTTTTGGCATATTTGCAGTAGTTCAGACAGGCAGAGTGTATTTAGGAAAATGGCAGAAGGAAAACACTTCTGCATGCATATGGGTGGAAGCCTTGGCTATGAACAGTGTTTCTACAGTATTACTCTGTGAGTTCCTGATTTTGCACATCTTGAACTCAGCTGCACCTTCTGTCTTTCAGCACTATGTTCATTCTTTCTTCATGACTGCTTTCTGTCAGAAATACAAGATTAGTGGATGAAAAGAATGCAGCAAATACCACCCTTGAATTATAGCAATCTGCCTTACAAAATCTCACTTGCAAAATTAATGTGAGCCAGCTAGCATGAAAACAGTCATGTGGACTGAAAAACTCCATGAACATAAGCAAAGGGTAATGATAAATAGCTAAGTACAGAGGTCAGGGGAGACAGCTAATGGAAGATTTAGGGATCAGTGTAAATCTGGTTTTATTTAAAGTATGCACTTAGGATCAGGAAAAGTAAGGGGATACCACATAAATGTAATTTTTAGATGTTACTAAACCAGGAGGAATGTCAACCACCAGTCAGAAGAGAGAAATCATGCAGTCTTTGATCAAAAGTCGGGGGTGAGAGCTTGGTGAAACCATGTCTGGGGGAAAGGAAGTGATCTGAAAAACTGATGTGTACATTGAGAAGGAGGAGACACAGTAAGAGTGGCGCTGAATGGCACAAACAGATGATAGGAATGGCAACGTAGAGAGACCTTCATCTTACAGCGTGGTACCCAAGATGACCCAAGATACAACTTGGAGTTCCATGTGCAGAGAGGTCCCATGGTGTGAACAACACAGACACACAGACACACAGACACACAGACACACAGACACACAGACACACAGACACCCCTGATGTGCTTACTGGGACACTGCTAGGGCACCAAGGGACTGGGAGAGGGAGGCAGCCCAAGGAGATGGTGGTTTCTCCAGGTTCCTTTCCCTCCACATCTGCCAGCACCAACAGCATCATGCACGCTCTGTCTCTGGATGGGGCAGCAGCCGTGAGGATTTATGACCCCGGCGTAAGTATGTGGCTTCCACTGCCACAGACTGTCCTCACTTCTGGGCCTCAGCTTTCTAGTGCTGCAAATCAGAGTGTTCAGGGGAAAAAAAAAGTCTCTGAAAAAGAAGATTTGGGGAATGAAAGTGGACTGAGATTGGAGAAAANTTTTTAAAACAGCTATAGTCACTAGCATTAAATAGAATGAGATCACAGAAAAAAAAAAAAAAAAATTGTAAGAGTATTGGGAAGGTGCCAGATAAGATTATGTGCCATGGTTATCCGATCAAGGACCTTGTGAATGCCAAAGGGAATAACACATAAGGCGGAAAGCAATAAACAAGAACACACAGAGCCACAAAACTGGTAGACAAGGAATGATGGAGGCAATACCAAACACCAAAAGTCTCCAGTCACTAATTGACAGGCCATTAAGAAATTACAGGGCTAGGTTTGGAAAAGGCCAATCTGGGCCTTGTAACTGATAAGAGGATGGAAGCAAGAGGAACATAAGGATTTGGGATATTCCAAGGAGGTCAGTGGAACTATGCCAAACTTAAGGAATGTTTAGGGAAGGGGAGGAACAGAGAGAGACTCGGCAGAAAAGTGTACAAAACATCGCTGGTCAGTACTCTTGAATGTCTGAGCCCTGTGTCTGATCGCTGCAGTCTGTCCTATCTGCTTATTAAATCCTTTCTTAACTTCCTCTCTGTGCAATCTCACCCTCTATCCTGTAAGGATGAGGTGCCCACAACCAGCGTGGCAGGAGTGAGTGAACATGGCACCAGCCTCTGGATTCATTCCGGGAGGGGTCTTGGCTGCCAGCGACCGGGGCAGGAACGGTGCACATCCTGAACATCGGCTGCTGGGACGGACCGGAGCAAGTGAGGGGCTCAGCACCAGTGGTCCTGGGGCTGGAAAGGGGAAGGCAGCAGCTGCATCCCTTGACCTGGGACAGAGACCCCCGGGTCTCTGAGCAGGGGTCCAGTGCCTGGGCAGGAGGAATGTCCTGGTCTGAACCGTGCTGGGGGTGTGACTGCTTTTAACATCCCTCAGTAGGAATCATGTGAAAATATAAGAATTATAGAATATTAGAAATTCCTTGACACAGAAGGCATGCAAATAGAAATGGTATATCCCATACTGCTTGGGCCTGTCAGCCTCATGAATCAAAATACTTTTTAATCTCTGACCTCCTGTTACAGGAGACTGATCATGTAGTCATGGACGAGTCTAGCATGGCCTTTCAGGATTTGCTCTTGTGGGAGATACAGGTCAAGAGCCATAACAGTTCATGACTGAAATGTAAGGCCAGAGAACACCCCTAAAGCATTATGTAGGTCACTCTCCATGCTAAAATTTTAACTGCAACATGGCTGCACTTTAAGAGAAGCCTGGGACACTCAGTTTTTCCCTTGCTATATCTGGCATCCATGTTCTCTGCCCCATTCAAGCCAGAGCACCTACGTCGACAGCTGAGAGGACAGATAGCAGCAAAACCAAGCTGAACACACCTTGCAAGGAAAGACATCACAGGAGTAGTGATGAGCTGCTACAGATTGCTTTAATGACTTGCAAAAAGACAGAAATTTAGGAACCAGCAACAGTGGGGTGGGAGGGGATTTGCTTACAGTGACAAGGCTGGCTGGGAAAGAAGTCCCGGAATAAATTCAGGAGAGGACCCTGGCCAGGTAAACATAATTCAATACCTTGAGGAACAAACACAAGTATGAGTAGAAAAGAACAGACAGGAAATAACTTCCATTTCATATATTTTTAATAAGCCAAGACTGATAAAGCCTAGTCTTAATTTGAAAAATGGGCCATGTATGATGCTATTAACTACCCCACAGACATAGCGGAGGCGGAGACAGGTTGTAAGAGTCCACAGAATTGGAGCCTGCTTCAGCTTCTTGAACTTTGAGACTGTCCTCCCAGGATTTTTGAAGCCATAAAACCACACAGAACCATTTGAAGAGTATGCTTGCACCTGAGGCTTCTGTCAGAAATTTTCAGTCTTAGAGAACAAATCAATTATTAAAGCTTCTTACCCTCCACATTAAATAGTTCTCATCACTATTTTCATTAGTGAGAAATTGCTTCATATAGCAATCGAGGATCTATGAAAAAAATTAATGCATACAATTGTTTATTTCTCAGGAATTTGTTAGAAGTGGAGACAGAAGAAACGAGAGGTCAAAGCAATTCAGACAGACATCTGGGTTTTGCACTGCTCCAAGCTTTGCATATGAGATGGGCTCTGCTTTTTGGTTTACCGTGACAGTGGTCTGGCAGAGAACAATATGCTAACAGGAACATCACATGCTAGGCATTACATACTCATATATCAATGACCATAAAAGAAAAAGGATTCAAATCTTCTGTCTTGAAATGTTTCAGGGATCCTTTTAAATAAATGTATGTGGAAATTATACAATGCATAGAGACACAGGGAAAAGGAATTGTTAAATCAATCAGTCCAGCATCTATCCAACTGGCCAGCATCTTTTTTTCAAGTAGCAACAAGCATTAGGTACTTCAAAGGAAAAGTAAGAAATCCCACATCAGACAAAGTGTCTTTCTGGTTTTTAATATACTGTGTCAAACTCAGAAGGATGTGGTTTTATAGCATTCTGATTTTTTTAATATTTGTTTAAATCAGTAACCACCACAACTCTGAATGTTCTTATTAACCTTCTAATTCTGTCAAATAGTTTATGAATCTTGTTATATTCTCAGCATCAACAGCCTCCTGTGGCACAAGTTCCAAAGCCTAAACACATTTTTGGTCAAAAAAGCATTAGCTTTTGTCAGTCTTCAATTTGCAAACTTCACATCTGCACTGAATGTCCTCTTCTTGTCTCTTAACATCAGAAAAGCAAATGTTTCTACTTACATGTCATACTCTAGTTTGAAAAACAAAATAGTTCTCACTATTAGCTCCCTTCTTATAGTTCTGTATATTGTTTGTCAATCCCCTCTACATAAAACATTCCCATAATACATTTAATCTTTCATTAACACCCTTCTGTTGAAATGGATTGAGACTTTCGGTGTGACATGTGGCAGTTACCAGTGGTACTAAACAACAACCAAAAGCTCTACCTGCACAACTCCCTTTACAAAAACCAACGTGACAGTATAATGAAAAATCATAATAAGTTAAGTTGTAATTTAAACACAGTGGATTTTTATGTCCCAAGCCCTAAACATAGATCATTCAGGGACGTGTGCAGCAGTTGAATTTTCTCTTTTGCCAGAAGAGAGGTTTTGGCAAGCATTCATCTATCTGTCCAGAATTCTGGATGTAGCAGTAGACCCCGATCCTGTAATTTTTCCTATTAGCTACCATTTGTCTATTCCCACAACTAATGAGGTAATCGTTACATATTCACTGCATCCTTGCTAGAAGACATTTAGCTACCTAGAGTTTTAAGTCCAACTAGTTGGTTTTTGCTCCTTTAAAGAGAGGAGACATTATAAAAACCCTCGGTTATATTTTTTAAAACTGTAATTGAAGCCTGGTGCTTATGATCACGAATATACCAACCCTCTGATTCACAGCCTTCTACAAGTCCACAGCTGCAGACTGCAGGACTTAACTCTTTGGTACAACAACCACACAGATAAACCAGCCGAGGCCCCAGGCTCTACCAAAGCGTTCTTCATTTTACAATTTCTCTTGCCTTACTCAGCTCTACCTTTCTTACCTAGAGTGTATGAAGGAATTAAAATGCTTAGATTCTCTTTTGTGGTCATTACAATGATCTCTTAACCTTTTCTCACCACGAACCCTGCTTTAGCACTTAAAACACTTTTACAGATTACAATAGTTAACAAAAAGTGCCACGGGGCTGTCCCGTTTTGCTTGGCACCATCTCCTTATACCATGTGATCGGTCCAGACTCTTCAATACCTCTTCTCTCTACTGAAATTGTTTTTTCAGAAGGTCTGCCACCAAATGTATGGCTTTAAGCATGAAGCCAGCAAAGGGAAAATTTTTCTTGCAGAAAGAGTATAGACACAGATTGGTAGTACTTCTTGGGGGACTGTCCATTCCTAAAATCCCGGTCCTTTCTGAATGTTCTAGTGTCTTTGTGGTTGAGTCTTCTGTGGTTAAAGGAATCTTCCCTAATTATGTACCAGTAATGCAGAAGACATCAAATACTTTCTCTGGCCAGCTTGCCTGTTTCTAAAGGCATCATTTTTGCAAGAAATTCAGTCACAACACGTGACCTGCGTATGTGCAAGCCTGAGACTTGTTACACACCCACCCGACATTTTAAAGTTAAGAACCTTGTAACTCCAACCACCCTACCAAGAAAATAAAGCAGAAATACTTCACAGTGTGATCAAGGCTGCACAGCATCTTGGAGGTTCCTATTTCTCTTCATTGAGAAAGGCTATGAAGAGTATAGGCATTTCTTAATAGAGGCAGCAAGGAACTAACATTGCATCTTATATTTAATTAGATTTTCAGAGAAACTTCCAAACTCTTTCACTTAGAAGTAGTCCAGCATCCACTCCTATACTGCATCTCTTACAGAGCATTTTTGGCTTCTACTGATTTGATGACATGACCTTACTCCAAATTCATATTTGTTGTAGCGCCAGGTACAAACATCTTCAGATTTGCAGCAGTGATAGGTCTGTTTCCATTATCCCTAGAATTTCTAAACATGTTGCACTCAGGTAAATATTCTGTATGGCATACAAGAAATAATATATTTGGTGCAATCCTGATAAAGCAAAGGCAAGTACAAAATGCAAGTACCTTCATATCTAGTAATTCTTTTGTACACAGAGGAATTTCTAGCTGCAATGTCTTCTATAAGCAGAATGATGTGCATGTCTTTTAAGTACTTTTCTTAGGCAAGTTCATTGAATTTCATGAGCACTCTACTGTGAAGCAGTGCTCTATAATTTTGAGTTTCTGTTTTCAGTCATGGCACTTACATGTTGTTGAGTTGGTACGAAACAACTGGACTTCAGGGTAAAGGTGTCTGTTGGGACAGCATCCACTAGTACTAGAAAGAGCTGTAAAGAAAAAATAGAAAAATACAGTAACACTTTGTGAAAGACAGCCCAGGAGACACCCTATTCATAAGATGGATGCCTCTGACAGGATTCCTAGCACTTCCTTTAAAGCTACTCCACAAAATTCCCTTCTATCATCCATAACACTCTTGACATCCAGTGAAAAAATGCCTGGGCATTTTTTTTTCTATGTGTAAATTCTTACGATGCTTCATAGACTGCTTGGAGAAGGAGAAATTTCCTGTGCCAAGCCACAGTTTGCAACAGAAAAATTGGATCCCTTCTGATCCACAGTCCTCAGTATACTAGTTCATATCAGCCTATCAGAAACAAATTAGAACAGCCAAAAAAAGATAAACATTCCTAAAACCATTGATGCTTTTTTTTCTCTTCATTTATCTGCCTGCAATTACAGATGGAACCGATTACCACCCACTTCCTCAGTTAGGAAATGGTTCTTCTGTACACTTTGTACTGCTCCTCACATGCTCTGAGCGCGTTTATCCAGACAGTTTTGAGTGAATTCTGTCCCCACTGCAAGCAAGTCAAACGTAAGCCAGCTATGAAGCAGACGTCTTATGGATAAAGTCCTGGACACCAGCAAATAAAACCAGTGAAAAATATATTGCCTGAGCATAGCACCATGCTGCATAGCACAGTTCCCCTGCTCCAGACCTGAACTGGCTCTTACTTCCTATGGACAGAGAAGCCCACATCAGTCTGAAAACAATGTGTAGAGGTGCCCCTCCATATCATTTGCCTGTCAGCAGAGACTTGCTACGTAAGATGGTCGTGGTGCCCTGTTACATGTATACAGTTTATTTTTTTCAACGCTGCATCATTTACATCTAGACTAATGTTAGCCTCCAAAAAACTACATGTTAGGCCTACATTTTTGCATAAAAATTGTTGCTGCCTAACTTTCTGTAGAGGCAGTAAAAAGAGAAGCACCTGGGCAGTTAGTTTATCTGGTCTGAAGAACATGTAAAACAGAGAGAGGTTCTTCTTTTCCCAACAATTATAAGGAAGAAATTCTTCTCTATGAGGGTGGTGAGGCACTGGAACAGGTTGCCGAGAGAAGCTGTGCCAGCCCCCTCCCTGGAAGTGTTCAAGGCCAGGTTGGATGGGGCTTTGGGCAACCTGGTCTAGTGGAGGGTGTCCCTGCCCATGGCAGGGGGGCTGGAACTAGATGAGCTTTGAGGTTGCTTCCCACCCAAACCATTCTATAAGTCTATAATAATTACACACTACTCCAAATGTTCAGCTAATTTCTGCATGTTTACAGGAAAAGTACAAAACCGACAAGCTTTGTGACTGAAAAAAGTTACAGCCTGGAGATATAATTTATTCATATCATCCTCACTGAACCATAGGCAGAAGAGTAAGATACAGGCAGTTATTTAGGACAGTAAAAGTTGTCACAGAAAATTTCTTCTTAATGCAATGAGAAGGAGGAAAGCAAAAGGAGTCACTAGAGGGTGTAATGTAATGAGTACATTTCCTCACACATGCTGTTTATTTTACACAGATCCTCTTTCTAATCCTGCAGGCTGTCTCCTCTAAAGCCATTCCTTGAATGAGCACCTGGAGTGAACTCCCCTTGCGTTGCAGACTGCCAAATAGATGTGTACTTCTGACAGAGACACCTGAATGCTCTTAACTTGCTACAGAGCTGGCTGCCAGGTTAAAAGGAGGCGACGAATGCAGAGGCCAAGGTTGGGGTTGAAGCCAGGAGCAGGAGGGTGAGGTCGGCAGTTCCCTGCGTGGGTACCTGGCAGCTGCCCTGCCAGCTGCGCGGCTTGTTTTTCCTTCCCAGCCTCCTCTGATGAAAACATCCTGCTGGTTCACAGCAAAGACAAAAGCTCAGTTTTCTTTGACAAGACACATTCCTATAAATCACACAGGAATTCTTTCTTATCTAAACTTTGTATCTGAAGAAACGGAGTCTTTCTTCCATCTACTTCTAAATCTCTGTGTAATCAAACCCTAATAACAAATTGCATTCTAGTACCAAAATTGTGAGTGAAAATAAGCAGCTTGACTCATACACATTCAAACCCTCTCACCTCAAAGACCGGAAAGATTGAATTGTTTCTCTGTTTTAATAGTTCAGAAACACTAAGTAAAATATTAAACAAAAGCACTTTTCATTGTGCTTTCATTCTTTCCACACAAGACACCCTTTGCTACAAGAAAATTACTAGGATAGGAAATTACATAAGCAGGTGAACTTAATTTTTTTTTTGCCATTATTTAAATTTTTCCATTTCATACTACACTAGTACTCCATATAAATTTCTCCAAGTCAAGTTCCTATTTGACCAGACATTTGGAAAAAAAAATGTGGTGGTTTTTTTTTTTTTTTTTTTTNNNAAAATGTGGTGGGTTTTTTTTTTTTTTTTTTCCTATTTTTAACAAAAACCAAATAAGGTTGCTCTCTTTCCGATGCACATAACTTTCATTACTATGAGCTACAAGTACATATTAAGAAAGAAAATCTCTCCTGAGGCTCAGTGAAAGGGAACTTGTACTTCCAAAATATATTTAATTTATACATCTAAAATACACTGCAGATCTAATCTGGACACTAATATGAATCTTTACATTGTCTATAAACAGCCTTTATACTTTTTAAGGAAAGAAAAACCGTGTAAAGGAAGATGAAGGAGTGTTTGACATCAGCTGGTTGTGTCACCATCCAGAGGGACATCGACAGGTGGGAGAAATGTGCCGACAGGAACCTCATGAAGTTCAGTGAGGGAAAGTGCCAAGTCCTGCACCAGGGGAGGAACAATCCCAGGCACCAGTATGTGCTGGGGACCAACCCGCTGAAAAGCAGCTTTGCACAAAAAGGCCTGGGGTCCTGGTGGACAGCAAGCAGGCAATGAGGCAGAGATGTGCCTTCGTGGCAACGAAAGCCAACAGCTCTCCTGGGCTGCACTGAGAGGGGCATTGCCCACAGGCTGAGGGACGTGATCCTTCCCTTCCACTCAGCACTGGTGAGACACGTCTGAAGTGCTGGGTCTGCTTCTGGGCTCCCCAGTGCAAGAGAGACAGACATTCTGGAGTGACTCCAGCAGAAGGTGACAGAGATGATTAAGGGATTGG
>VXBL01010514.1:0-37733 GCA_013400195.1 Aramus guarauna
CTCTCCTTTCCTGAAGGTTTTTCAGAGGCGCTGGGATGGGTCAGTGAACTTCTTGCGAGATTGGGATTCCTACAAACGAGGCTTTGGCAACCAGCTGACGGAGTTCTGGCTGGGCAATGACAACATCCACTTCCTCACCTCGCTGGGTAAGGTCTGCCCCTGTCCTGGGCTGGGGCTGTGAGAGTCCAACCCCTGCACCACACTGGGTCATTAAAGGATTCTGAACTTCTTGCATCCATCTGAGGCCCCAACAATTAATCCTAAACTGCATGCAGGCTCTAGCAGCCCATTGCACACAGGTAATTGCACTCTAAAAAAAAGGAAAAATAGAAGCCAGGGAAGAGAATGAGCTGGCTGCATGACCTATCCTGGAGATAGGCCAACACATCTTCCTACTAGGACTGGTTGTGATGGCAGTCATTTTGTTCACACACTGCTTTGGAGTCCCAGTTGTGTGCAGGACTCCTGGGCATGTAGCTCTCAGTGTCCATGATCATCCAACATCAGATCAGAAAAGGTGCTTCACAAGAAAAGCATAAAGGTACAGGAGGTTCTGCAGGAATTTCAGATGAATCATAATCTCTCAAGTATTGGAAGCTCCTCTCAAGTTAGCTCAGAGCTCCTTACACCCTCCACCCTGAAAAACAGGTGCATACTCACCATCAGCCCTGCACCACTGCTGTCCACCTTCTCTTCTAGGACCCTGTGAACTCCGTATTGATCTGAGAGACTTTGAAAACAACTACTATTTTGCCAAGTATGCTTCATTCAGAGTTTTAGGAGAGTCTGAGAAATACAAACTGGTTCTAGGAGACTTCCTTGGTGGAAACGCTGGTAAGTTATCAGCAGCTTACTGGGAAAGACTGTTTTCTAGAGCAATTCAGAAGTGTTCAGCATTTATAGTGCAGAGCTGTATCCAGCAAACTTCTTGTACCATCTACATTTTGGGTCATTTTTTTTTTAAACTGATCATGGTACCCCAGGAGCTGAGTGACCTCTGGGTGCAGGGAAGGACAAGGACACCCATCACCCACAGAAATGTGACACAGAGCATTACCTACAAGCCAGGCACATGGTTTAGCAGCAAAAGTAGAGCCTGCTCCTGAGCAGCACCTCATCCAATGTAATCTTCCCAACAGCTCTGCAGCAGCCGGGCCAAGTTCTGCTTTCAGTTACACTGGAAGGAAATACTTGCCCACAAGTCTGGCATTTCCGGGGCTGGGGTGCTGTTCAATACTTGCAGCTCCAGTACTGCATCCTCTTAATGCCTGATGTTTTGTTTTTCTTTAAAAAGCAAGCGAATCCTCTGCAAAATTCAATACCCCTCATGCAGGAATGAGTGAAACCCACACCTGAGATAGCAGTGATCTGGGTTTATGTGGCTTTGTACACTGCAGCTGTGTCTGATAGTCCAGACCTCATTATGTCTGCAGAGAATCTCAGCGGTGCAAGAGACATGACACCCATGTAACTACAAGGAGAATCTGGCCCCTTTGATTCTCAGGCATAGATAAGTTCTGTGTGTTTTAGCAGTGCTGGGCTGAGCTCAGGATACTCCCTTTTCTCCAGGACCAAGCAGGAAACCTGGGAAACCAAGAGAACAGCAGGATTTATAAAAACTGCCTTGCATCCAACAAGGCCCACTGACACCCTGCAGCGGTGCACAGACACTTTAGGGTCCCTTTTGTGCTCTCTATTGCAGTAACTGTGAATATGTACTCTCTGCAGGAGATTCCTTATCATACCACAAGGACATGCCATTTTCAACAACAGACCAGGACAACGACATGAGTTCCTTTAACTGTGCCACAGAATACAAGGGAGCATGGTGGTACAATGACTGCCATTACTCCAACCTGAATGGGATGTACTGGCTGGGCGTTCATGGAAGCTATGCTGATGGCATAAACTGGAAGACAGGTAAAGAATACCATTACTCCCATAAGCGAACGGAAATGAAATTCAGGCCAGTTTAACATAGCAAGAGGGTGTCTGACTAGCACCAACAGGTGCCACTCAACAGCCAAGAGAAGACACAAAACACGATGTTGTTTGAGGGCAAAATTGGACCAGGAGGGATATTACAGGTTGGACCTCCATCCTAGAGCAGTTTTCTAGAGACCAGAAGACATCGGTGCTGGTTTGAGCTCCTGTAAGTACCAGACTCTCACCCTGGACTATCTCCAGCAGCCCCACAGATGATGACTGAGTCCGAGCATCTATTTCTGAAAAGTGCATTACCTGGATTTAAAGACCAAGTGATGGTGAGAATATTACACCTCAATAAAGCTGTCAGATATTATTACCCTAAATGGTAATTACTGGTAATTTTCATTCTAATCCATGGAGATGAAGCCTCCAGTGTTCTTGCAGCCTCTTTTTCTCTTGGACCCAGGAGCCACCTGAAAGGCACTGAATTCCGAACCTCCCCTCAGCTCCCTGCAGGCTGTGATGGAGCCATGATGTAGATCAGCATGGACAGGACTGAACTTCCAGCACACGGCTGTCAGCACTGCCACCTCCCTCCTTCCCTCCTCACTGACTCACACAACACATGCTCCAGAACCTCAGGTAGGACCTCAGCTCCTGGAACCACAGTAGCATTGCCCAGCACTTACCACCACAACACAGCTGCATCTAGATCTAGAGCTAGCTAGCTTCAGCCACTCCTCCAAGGCACATTTGTAGAGCTCATTCTTTCATCGCTGCGGACCAAGAGCTGGATACAGAACAGTCTGTCCAGCAACATGTGTGCTACCAAGACACTACAGGACTCCCTGTAGTCAAACCTTGCACAAGTGCACATCATGTAAATCACCAGCAGGTGCCAGTATCTTCCATTTTACCTTGTTTCCAGTAGCATTTGACAATGGTCTATCTGCTGGCGGATGGGGGCAGTTCATCCAGTTCATGTGATGGTTTCTTTGACTGTTAGCAGAACTAGTTAAAGGATCTCTTTTTCCTGGACTCCTGCACCTGGATTCCTCCCCATTGCTGATGCAGGTGAGGAGAACTAACTAACTCCTCACTGCAGGGACAGACCAGAGTCAGTGGAAGTACTTATTTGTGTTATGTTCCTAATGGTCCCAGGTTTATTGTGCTTCTTATTGCACAGACACGTAGCAAGGACAGCTCCAGCCCTACAGGACTGAATCCAAACCTTGTGGGTGAGAAAAAGCAAAGAGGCAGAGGCCGCTCACCAAGCACTCCACAGCAGGTGAACAATGTGCCAAGAAGTAAGCCTGAGGTTTTGCATCTCCCCATTCACTAGGTACTGTCCCTACTCACTTCTCCTTTTCAGGTCCATAAGAAAGTGTGTGTCTGAGCAGAGAAGCACACACTGAAACTCCCATAGTCATTTCCCCATCTCCAGGAGCTCTGTTTTGTTTTTCTCCTACTCCCAGTCAGATTGATGTGCCCTCAGTAGGAGCAAGGTTCCACAGAGTCCAGCTGTGTCTCACACTATCAGCCACTGATGCTGTTGTCCATGAGTAGCTTCTCAGAGAGGCCCAAGGTGCTGCCACAGACAGCTCTGCAGAACCAGACTCCTCTGCAGAGACATACAAGCTGTTGCTGACACCCTGAGCTTTAACCTAGCGAGAAGAGCTGAATCCCCTTTCTCTGTTCCCCTCTATCTTCTCGTCTTACTACACCTTCAACATTTAAATTTCATCTGTGAAAGACACCAAAATTAGAGGGATTAAGAGCACACCAAGAACAGTTTACCCAAGCCCATCTCATCGATATTCCCAGACTGCCACCTGACTCCATTGAGGAAATATTCAGGTATGACAAACCATCACCAGTATTAGGTGAGGTGGTTTGCACCTGGCTGCAGAGTGAAATTCTCCTGCATCCCCTAAGATGTTGCAGTAAGCCATGGGCTGGCACTGCATCTCCTCCAGCATGACTCCCACCCACTGCAAGGCAGGAAAATGCTTGCTGTGCTGATACAGGCATGTGGGGGAGAGGGTCCTTGGGCTTGGTGGTTCATCCCAGGCACCATGCCTGCAGCAGTCACAGAAAGAGCTTGCACTGACTCCAGCCAGGAGGAATTGAACCACTAAGGTCAGGATCCAGTTCCCTATATACATATACATACTACCAGCCCAGAGCTCCCATCTCTCAACAGAAGAGTTCCCACTACATCAGCTCTCACACCTGACCAGTGGGGGAAGAGGCAGGGAACAGACTTGCAATGTCCTAAAGGAATATACTCCCCAAACTGTCAGGATACCATTCAGTCCCTCTTGCCTTCCATCTTCTTGCCAAGGGTCCCCAAAAGAAAAGCAGAAAAGCCCTTGTCAATCTGTGACTGATCCTGGCCACTGCTCATCTCAGGGTTTTTTCTCTGTGTCCTGGAAAGCTCATGGATCAGGTTTGCATTTTGTGTTTGAAAACCCTCTTCTGCTTATTAGCAGATCTGGCAAGGGCCAACCCTGAAGCCTAGAAATGAAAACATCCCTAGAGCTTCTCCAGACATTTCCCTTGCTGCAAATAATGAGCAAGGCTGGAGAGGCACCAGAGGAGCAGGGTGGGCCAGGCTATGGGGTGTGGAGAGAGGACCCGGTTTCTGCTGTATCAGGAAGCTAGACACATGATGAAAAGCTGGAAGCATCTATGATGGCTTGTTGATGCATAGCCTTCTGAATCCAAAAGTGGGGCCAAACTAGTCCTCTCAGGTCCCACCAAGGCAAGCCTCCTGGCCAGATCTGGGCTACCTCCAGCAATACCCTCCTGCATTGTCTGGGACATGGGAAGACCCAGCAGTCCAAACCATCCATGGGCTTACTGCCAGCCTCCAAAGGCTGCATAGAGGCTCTTTCCATAGAGAAACACAGCACTTTGGCCACATGCAAGTGCCCAGAGATTTCACAGTTGTAAATCTGAAAGCTGATTGACTTCAAGAAACTGGACTTCAGAAGGAAAGGTCTTCTTCCTACCTAACATTATCATGTGAGGAGCTCAAAGAACTGAGCTTCAGCACTGCTCTATGATTTATGTTTGGATGAAGCAGAGCTAGGAGCTTTGGCATAGTGAATACCTGATTTTCTTAGGTATCCTTGTGAGAGGGTTGCAGCGGAAGAGTAACTAATGCCGTGTATGAATCAGGATGAAACAAGCTTCAGCTGGGGAGGGGAAATCATTTCACTGTGGTTTGGCCCTTTTGGTTTATGGGCTGCTGGGTGGAAAAGATGAATCCAACACCCTTTGCACTATGCTTGTGCTGCTGCTGTTACCTTGTGCCCACCCACCCAAAAGGAAGGGGTGACTTAAGACACCAGCTGACCCTGCCACAAACCAAGGGTACGGTGGGGGAATGGACTCAGAATACCACTTTCTCATAGGTAATACTCTTCTGTAAACTACTTTTAACTAAAGGTTTATTACGCCAGCTCTGCTGATAGAGCATGAAGTTGTTTGTTTAAGTTGTGCTCGGTGCCTATGCTTGGAAACATGGCACCACCACTCAGCAGACTCAGGATGATGAAACGCAGCAGCCAGAGCTGATGTGGAAAAGAACCACTAGACTTTATTCCCAAATGGCATTTATAAAAACAAACAGACACAATGGAGGACGTGGGAATGCAAGGCCCATGGGGTGCAGCACAGCCAGGTCAACACGGGTGGAGCAAGTGGCCAACAAAGGGAAGAGAGGCAGAGAAGGCAGCTGCTGGTCAGGTCCAGCAAGGGCGAGCCTCCTGCACCACCCAGACCCTCCACTCACCATTGCAGTTGCTTCAGTTCAGTGCCAGAACATGAAATTCAACCATTGACCTGGACTTTGTGTCAGACTGGCATGAAAAAGCCAGGCCCTGCACTCCCAGCACAGGGGCTCATACCCAGAGGGCATCTCAGTAGTCATGCTCACCTTTCCCTCCAGCTCTGACCAGTGAAGACATACTCTTGGTCCATGAGATGCACCAGACAAATTCCCAGACCACCTCCATTCTCTGCAGACTCCCAACATTGGCTTTACTAGTCCACATGGTGCCTGCAGACAGTCTTGGTCCCACCTGCCCCTGCAGCAGGCACCAAAGGCCCTTCTAGCAAGGACCTGATATCCCTTGGTCACCTGAGATCCAGCACATGGACTCACCATGAGAGTGGATGGGGCACATGGCAAGTCCAGAAGAAACACAGTTCTGATCCATCACAGCTCAGACCATGCTGGCTATCCTCTGTGCAGAAAATATCCACCTGCCCCGGATCTGTTTAATCCTTGAGCAGGTTTCTTACCCCCCAAGCAGATAAATAAAACCAAAAGATACCACAGCATCACCAGTTTACACAACTCCACATGCCTTCTCTACTGTCTCCCAGCCCCATGGTTGTTTCTCAGCAGGACCAGAGTCAGATGTACAGCTGGAGGAAGGATCAGCCCAGTTTGTGGTAGGGCACCACCAGCACCAAGCCTTGCTGGTCCTGGGAAGGGGGTGCTAGCAGTGGAACAGCCCTGTAAGGAAGTGCCCTTGGAACAAGACACCTTCACCCCATAACAGGCTATTGACGGAGTGGTACATTGAGGGATCTTCCTTTAGTCTACTCTTGTGCAGGAGGGGCAGAGGAAGAATAGATTGCAGCTTGGGAGACCAGGCAGCATGGGGAAGGCTGGGGAAAGACTTTGTGAAAGCAAAGCATCTAGCCAGGGACTGAGCCAAGGCGGACAGCTATCCTTCATCCATAGCGGTCTTTGGTAAAGGCTTTGTATCCCTGATGCTTTGAGTGTTAGGACATACTGTTGGACTCATTCTCAAGCCCATTCCTCTAAGGAAGAAGAGCCCAGGGGACGCTGGGAAGCCTTGGGAGGTTGCAGTTAGCTCCTTGGGTCCTTCTCCTGGTAGCCAAATATACACCCTGTGATTTTCATCCAACACTTTGCTGTGATGCTGGTGGTAGCTGGTTCTCACTGAAGACAAGCACATATAGCAGTGCTGTTTGCACTGCTGTTGCAGTCCATTTCAAACCAGTGCAAGTCAAAAAGTGGCCACTCTCCCTCCTCCAGGTTGAAAAGCTTCCCTTATTTTCAGTCTTCTACTTCTCGAGGCTTTGCTTCCCCCCACTGGCAGGATCCAGCTGGGATGAAGGTATTTGCTGGGCTCTTTACTGTTAAGCAGGAGGTTTCTTGTGCAAAAAAGTCACTACACCACAAAAGCACAACATCACCTTTGGGGAATGAGGAGCTGCTGATGCTCCCTGGAGATGTGGCTGAGCTGGTGACTCTGGTGTCATTCAGTGCACTTCATACCAGCTCCTGATTCCTTATGATCCCTGGTGAAAATGCATCATATTCCTCCACTATGTCTCTGTCCCAGCACACCACTGACACTTCCTTGTGCAGGCACCATGGCACAGAGATGTTGGGCTATATGTGACACCAAATGACTCTATATATGACTCCAAGAGCTTGAGATGAGACCCCAGGTAGCTGTACCACTAAGTGGGAGAACAGCCTTCAAGCTGTAGGTTGAAGGCCCACTGTACAAATACTTTTTGGTGGACAGATGAATGATCCTTGCTTCAAGAGCTTACAGTCTACAAGAACAGAACCACAGCTCCACCACTATACAGACATGACACCTAGTTACACCCAAAAACATTTTGGTCTCAGCAGAACATGTCATTCAGACCAATGGCCCAGCAATCATCTGATCTGGGGGCAAGAACTCGACTGCTCACCCATTTCTCTTAATTTGCAATGCCAGACCATTTCTAGCCATTATTCTTTCTTTCCACCTCTAGTTTGGATGTGCAGCTCCAGCACCCTCCTCTGGCCCACAGAAGAAAACACAGTATCAAAACAAAGTCCTTTCCTGGCTGCCTGAGCCTGGGAGCCCACAAGGGCATCCCACATGGCCGAGGAGGTGATGGGTGCTGGGCCACGGAAATGGGTGAGATGCTGGATGATGCTGGACCCAGCTCTCCCCCATTTCAGCCTCCCAAGCTGTTGGCATTGTGCTTGTCACCATGTTTGCAGCAGAAGCGGGGAGGCAGACCCCTCCATCTTTGAGCCAAGGGTAGCAGGGAGAAATCCAGACTGCCATGATTCTGGGACATGTGTCTGACAAAGCTTTTCTGAGAGAAGGTATTAGTCAGTTAGTCTGTACCTCAGTAAGGCACATCCTCCCCACTGCCTCGGCCGATGCAGGTCAGCACCCTGTGGGTGGCCCCAGCTGACTCTCCAAAACCTTGCTGGATGCCTCCATGCCTGGGTGCACCCTGCACACGATGCCGGGAGACCCAGCCAGAGACTGTGCAGAGCAGACCTGTTCCTGCAAAGCTGCCGAGCAGGTGCTTTAAGGCTTTGAAATATAAGGCGATCCCGAGGCTCACCAAGCACCCCAAAACCCCTCTCCTTCACACCACACAGACTCCAGCCCCCCAAGAGGTGATTCCCCAAGGTTATGGGAGAAGGGGAAGGCCCTGGGTGTGGGGGGCATGGGGAAGCAGGAGAGAATGATGTTTCTGTCAGGGATTTGGAAAGCATCCTCAAGGGAATTCAGGTCCCATTCCTCCAGCATCATTTGCTTTTAACAAGCAAACAAAGGCTGCTTGGTGTCCCAATTACATCTGTTAAAAACCTCAGCTAGGAAAAATATACCCTTGGTAAGTCCCTTCTCCATTTTCAGCTGTGTTTTCCATCCAAGAAATTACAGACTGAGACTATGATTAAATAAACCTCAGCACATCACTTAGCTCTTCCCTTCCCCACCTTCCTTCTCCACTCCTGAACCCCCAGACACTTAATTTACAGTTTGGGTGATTCTCTGCCAAGCCTCAGAGGGGGCAGGCAGCTCAGCCTGAAAGCTGATTGTCCCTCCTAGGCTCCAGGCTCTCTGCGACATCCTCCAGCTCATCCAGGATCTCAGAGAAAGACGGTCTCTTAAATGCTTCAACCTGGAACGAGAAGGGAAAGCTGAAGAGAACACTCCGGACAGGAGATGGGTGCTCTGCAGCAGCTCTTCTGTGTCCCCTAAGGCTGGGCGATGGCATCCATCCATCATTAAAACCGGTCTGGGTCACACGCCTGCCGGTGGAGCCTTCTGGCATCACCCACCACTTGGTGATCCAGGCCAGGGCTGCTGCAAATGAACAGCCACAGAACAGGTCCCATGATGCGGTACAGCTCAAGCAAAGGCAGCAAGATGCTGGAAACCAGCCTGACATACCCCAACCTGGACAGGGTGTGGGAACTGCTCATCCCAAAGCCCACCCAAATGGTGCAGGGGTAGGCGTTGTGCAGGAAAAGGCTGTAGGTAGGTATCAGGATGGAGACATATCATTCCCTGAGGTTCTTCAGGACAGCCAGGATCTAACTGTCTTGTCTCCCTGGCGCAGCTCATCCTCAGTGGGCTGTGATCCCCCAACCCTTCCGGTGTCATCAGGGTGTACTCAAAGTGAGGGACATGGCTCAGAGCGTGCCCATCCCAACCCCCACTTGTGCCATCCTGGGGCTGCCCTTTGTGCCTGGGGAGCTGCACCAGAAACTCCTGAAACCTGCACATCACACAAGGGCAGAGAAGAACAGCCCCAAGGGCTGGCAGGAGCCCATTATTATATCAACTTGCATTAGGAAGATACCAGATCGGAGATACCAGATCTGAACACACATAAATCTAAGCCAGTTGCTGACATGAATCACTGCTGATTCAGGACAAGTTATTCACACATCCTTGGGACCCATGCAAGGATTTACTTCCATTTGCTGCCTTGAGCTCCTAGGACTTACAATCACCTAGCTTCTCCACTCTGCCCGATTATTGCCTTTGTTTTTCTCTTTCTTTCAGAGTTTAACTTGAGTCCTCACTTTCTCTCTGCTTTGCCTCCCAAGGCTTTGGGCAGCATGGGGAGGCCTCCCAGCTTTCGCCATTATCTTTCATGCTAAAGCAAGAAAGTTTGGAGAACTATGATCTGATGATATCTGTAATGCCAGGGCTGGGAACAGCAAGGCAGTGCCCTGCAGAGAGGATTAGCTGGGTGCCTCTGCCTGCAGTTTGGATACAAATCAAATAAAAACAAAGGAGAAAAAAAAAAAANATCTCCCCCGACAGCAGCTAGCAGCGAGGTCCATCACCCGCTTGGGGCATTCGCTGATCATCCCTTGGAAGGCAGCAACATCCAAGCCATAATCCTTTGAGGAAGGGGGAAGAGTACATAGAAAAAACTTCAGCTAGAAAGTCCTTTAAAAGCTCTTCACACTTATCCACGTGTTAAAGAACAGAATGGTCATGGTTTAAAGCTTTCAGGGTCTCGATCACAGCTACTTTACTGATGGCTATGCAAAGGTACCGGGGCAACCGCAGCTCTGGCAGGACTGCACAGACAGGAAATCATTAGCAGAGCTGGGAGACTGCAGCATCCTTCTGCTTGCTATTCCTGTGGGACAGTATGTATCCTTCGGGAAAAGCTCAGACTCAAGAGCCACAAAGACATAAACCAGTAGAGGAACCAGCACCAGGTGCTGAGCAGTGCCTGCTGAGGACAGGAACTGCAGATCATCTGGTCTTCCAACAGCAACTGAGAGTCGAAGGAGTCCAGCCAGCTGTCTCCATAACTACCGTTTTGTCCCTCCAGACTTCAGAGTCTCTGATATGTAATTCTCCTTCGTCTTGTGAACAGAGATGGAGCATTAGTTCCTGTCCAGTCTCACAGAAACATGGAATAATCTCTGGTCACTGCAGGTTCCTTGCAATGCTCCTTGGAAAGCAGCAATTTGCTGTTTTCCTGCTGGATTTTTCATCCCTGTTCAGGATAAACTTTCCCTTCCCGCTTTGTGGAAGGGAAATGTTGCAAATGTTGAAACAAAAAAGGCCATGTTTTTAGAGAGGCCCACTCTTTCTACATGAACTGTGTATTAACCACAAGGTATTTCAAAATAGACGTTTGTGATGAAAGTTGTGTTTAACCTGACACTTCAACGATGAAGCTGAAACATCAAAGCAAAATGAAGTATTTGTAATCAAGGTCTTCAAACTGAAGTACTTAATCTCAAATTGTTGATCTAAAAAAAGTTTTGAAACTGTAGATGCACTGAACTCTTATGCACTGAAAATTTTGAGATCAGATTTTCTCATAGAAAAACCTCTAGAAACCTGAGTGTGAACACATACATGTGCGTACAGTTCTGCCTGGTCCAGAGAGAAGCCACAGCCTGGTACCATGGATAAAACATGGATAAAACACCGTTAAATTTGGCTGCAGGAACCATTACCTGAGTCCTGGGAAGCACTTCAGGGTCAGCTGGGATCCTGCCCAGGATTTCACAGAGGACAATGCCGAAGGAAAACACGTCCACCTGCATGAGGGGTGGGAGAGTGGGAGGTGGGACAGAGCATGCACAGAAGCAAAGCATGAGAAAAGGTAGTACAAACAACAAGGTCTTTCCGTTAGTTACGCAAAAGCCCATTGGAGATGGAGGCAGCAAACCCCTAAACTTCTGGGCTTCTGAATCCACTCAGAAACACCACAGCCCCACTCAGAGTCCAGGCTCATCTTCAGGAAGCCTGGCCCCCTGCTCTTGTTCAATATGTCTGGTGCTTCCATCACAGCTCTGGCACCTCCCCCCCAGATCCTGCAACAGGCTCATCCGGCTATAACTCATCAAGCGTCTTCCTCAGAGAGGCTTCACTGTGTTTGTCCATGGCAGCAATCCATTTCCCTGAAAGTTTAACTTAACAAGGCCACATGAGGAACTTCCAAGTTGCTAAGTAGAGCATTACTGAGCAAAGGTCTGGGTAGCAGGGACATGTTTCCCAGGGGAGGGAAGGGCTTTTCTGCTGTTGGGACATGTCACCAGCAAGCAGAGGAGACATCCCCCATGCTCACTCGGGAGTTCTGAGGGTGAACAAGGAGCTGGGAAGCAGTGTCTTACCTTCCGGTCATAGGGCTCTCCCCGCAGCATCTCAGGAGCCATCCAGAAAGCAGAGCCCACCAGAGACAGCTTCCTCTCCACATCCTTCACAGGCAGCTCCACCACCTCCCTGGCCAGCCCGAAGTCAGTCACCAGCGCCTCACGGCCTCGTGGCGTTACTCGAATGAGGCAGTTCTGAAAGGAGCCCATGGGGCACAGCATGAGATGCCCAGCGAGGAAGGGCCTGGACACTTCACTGAGTGGCACCTCAGCAGCCCTCAGCCCCCCCATGCCATTACAGGCTCTGCCCTCCCCAAAGACCTGCATTCTGGCAGCACACATGGAGTGCGCAGGGCAGATCAGGGATCAACCAATCACATCTGAAGTCAGGAAAACTCCTGGACATGATGATCCACATTTTTTTTTTTTTTTTTTTCAAAGAGACCTCAAAATGTACATGTTGATCCTGTTCATCATTCAGCCGAAAGCAGGCAGGATCACAGCCACAGCCCTTCTCATGGCCCACAGCTACACATCCCTAACATGGCTTTCTGGAGGTATTCCTGTAAAATTATCTTAAGCTTTCTCAAAATCCCAGTGCTTTCAGCCTGTTCATTTCTCCAGGATTTCCTCCTAGGCGTCTGCTCCCAGGAAACTGGCAGAAACAACAGGCATCTTCTCCAGATAACTCTCACTAACAACTAGATTTCAAGTGAGGACATACACAATTCTCTCCTTTATCTTCAACAATCATCACTGCAGGTTTCCTAGATTTCCCTGGGGAAGGATGAACCTCTTTCAGGGTTGAACCACCACAGCAAGACAGAAGAGATGGGCAGGGGCCTTCCAGCACTCACTAACTTTCCACAATCAGATCTGTAAAGCTCCTGAGCTCATCAGCTACCACCAAATAGGAAATTACATCTCACCTGACTTCAGAGCACACTGACCAAGAAATCTGTGGTCTTGCCATGTCCTTGCCTGGTGTTTGCAATTTCATGGTTAGTAACCGAGCCAGGTAAACAGCCCAAGATTACAAAGGTGAGGTTCATTGCTGTGCTGATGCCTCTCAAGACTCTAATGCTCAACTGGCTTCCTCACTGCCAATCTTCATCATTATTTCAAGTTTCTCTTAAAAAGCTCACAGAACACCAAGAAAAATGGCTTGTGAGAGATACAGCTCCATCCAGTGTCAACTGCAAGGTCTTGCAGACTCCATTTCCATGAATCACCAAGCCAGCCTCTGGCATCAGCTGACACAGATATAGTCCAGGCTGGTGACCAACCTCTGAGCTCACATTCCCTGTGATATCATGGACATGCTGCACATGCATCTGAGGTTTGGGTATTTTTTTTCCAAGAGAGAGCAGGAAGGCACTGCCCCACCATGTTCCTACTGCCGTACCAGTGGCAGAGGAAGAGCTACATCAAAGCCTGTCCCCATGGACAAACCTGAGAATGGCAAAGCCCCAGGGCTGTTCCTGCTCCCATCAAGCAGCATGAGCCCACACTGGGGAAAGCAGCATCCCAGCCAGAGGGCCGATACACCAGGAACATGATGTGCCTTTGCATTACACCCAAAGCCTGGCTCCAGATGCCTTCACAGCTGCCAGGGTGTGAAAGCCATCCTAAAACTGGTGACCTGGATCCTCTGGATCAAGGAAAAACAACTTCCCTGCACTTGAGTGGAGGGGACACACATCTCCTGAGCTCTGCTAATACTCTGCACACAGACAGGGACCATCTCACATGGCTCTCGCTCCCAGGGGCCATAACCAGCTCCTGTTAGCAACAGCTTCCTCCTTGCTGTGAGCAGGAAAGGAAATCTCTAAATCTGGCAGAGCTCCTCCTGCAACCGCAGGCAAAGAAAACCATATGCAATCCTGTTCACATTTCCATCTGGTTTCTCTTCTGACAGCAACAGCACTAAGAGCAATATATTTTTATCTCTGTCTGGGTCTCCTGCTTGGCAAGTGATGCATGCAATGTAGTGACAGGTTTTACCAAGAAAGCTTTCTTGCCTGCAGAGGGTTTAGCATGGAGCAGAGGACCAGCACGGGGACTGAGGCCTCCTGGCCCTGAGGGATCCCTAACACAGTTGTCTTCAGCAGTGCGGGGGTGACGTGCCCTTTCCAGCTGCGTACCTTGGAGTTGAGATCTCGGTGGTAGATGTTCTTGGAGTGCAGGTAGATCATGCCTCTGGTGATGTCAGAAGCTAAGTCCACTTTTTCCTTCCACGTCAAAGCAATGTCTTTGCTGGCCAGGAGCTCCTCCAGGCAACCCCCATTCACGTACTGTGAAGAGAGACAAAAAGCGGGTGGCTGCATGGCCCAGCACAGGCTCCCCCGGAGCTTCCCAGGTGGTGAACCCTCCCTCACCAACCCAGGAGCCCCTCCTTTGGCGTGAAGGTTGGGAATGCCACTGCACGTGGGGGCCCCTGCACGTGGCACAGTGCAAATACCCCTGCTGGCACAGTAAGTCACTGCCGGTCTCTGGGCTTGACCCCTCTGCAGGGACGGCTGTATAATCCAGCTGTGGTCCTCCCTCATGGGCAGCAATCTAGAGGCAAAAAGCCTGGCAGCGGCTCAGTCAATATCTTCTGCCACTGACAGCACAGGAACAAGGTGAGACCTTGCTGGTACCAGCACAAGCTTTTCCATTAGACCACACCACCATTCCAGAGCAATCATGGAGGTCCTGCTACTCTCCATTTGCTTTACTTTCTACTCCTGCCCTCCATCCCTGGCTCTTCTCCCAGCCAGCTGGTCCATTCTGTCCCTTTGGTGGTACCAAGCCAACTTGAAACGTTTTTGGGCTATCCTGTTTGAATCTCATGGCCCTGTAGTGACAGTACCCCACTCCAGCTGTGAACAGCTGTGGGGCAGAAAGGACCAGAAGCCCCTCCTAGGCAATCTTGCTAGTCCAGAGTCATTCACATGTGCAGGAGTTGGAGAGGCGTAGATATGTGTTACAGGATATCTGCCATCCTCCCTGACAAAGAATCGCAGGGTCCTTGCCTGCCCAGAGCACACTTACAAGCAAGAAACCGTTACCTCCAGAATGGGGTACAGCTTGTCATCCTTCACGCATATCCCAAGGTACCTAAGCAGAAGAACACACACACACACACATACAAAANCATCAAGGTTCAGCTCAATCCCTCACTGCAGAACTGCCTTAGAGACACCAAGGCAACTCCAGCCCTTGCCAGTGCCCACTACTCATGGACAGAGGATGTGCCCACCTGACAATGTTGGGGTGGGACAGCTTCTGCAGCAGGCTGATCTCACGCACAATCACCTCTTGGTCCACATCATTCTTGTAGATCTTCACCACCATCACTTTACAAGTAGCAGCCTGGGTCACCTGCAGCCAAGGTTGGAGCAGGACATCTTTTAGCTTCCAGAGGTCTACCAGCACCTCTGGACAAGAGCATCCCTTCCCAAAGCCCTGAATCTCATTTCCCTGCTGCCCAGAGCTTTGCACAGTCATTTGCACAAGTACAAGATGCTGTCCCTTCCACACAAGCTCCACTCCGGTGATGACTGCCTGGGTGGCAGGGGACAGCTAGGTCCCTCCTGTCCCAACACATCACAACACTATTTCTCTGCCAAAATTTGTGTGTTCCTTGGGCTGGAGCAGTTTCTCAGCCCACAGCGGCTTACTGCAGAGCTGACCTTCTCCCCTCCAATGCCTTGCATTCTATGTTCCTTCCCAACCACAGCCTACCCCACATCTCCATCCCTCCTTCCTACCTGGGTCTGATCACTGTACAAGTCTGCTGGCCACACTCCTCATCCCCAATTCCTTCTGCACCCCTGCCCAAGGCCAACCTCCTCCACCCATCCTCTGCGAAGCTAAAGCTTTGGAAGCTAAAGAACAGAAAATAAAATGCTCTTCCCCCACCTTCCAACACTGAACAGGCTGAGCAGGCATTTTCAGGGGGAAATTTGCTGTCCCCTGTGGAGGCACCAGGGTTGGGCAGCACTGAACGCAGGGGTTTCATGCAGGCTGCAGGATGTGCAGGGGTGCCCTGGCTCTCAGCCTCAAGCACTGCAGCTCATGTTATCTGGGTTGACGATCCAAATAGCAATTTACAAACCACATCACAGAGCATCGTGGTACTTTAACACTTCCACTGCCAATTAACATCTGTTTTAAGGAGACTCATGTATCAGGTGTGGCCCACACTGACATCCTGACAGGTCCCCCAGGGCTAGCAAAGAATCCAGCCATGTGTTTAATTTTCTCTCATTCTGAGGTTTGCAGGGTTTTGTTTGTTTAAGGGAAAAATAGTTTAGACACAGCATGAGCTGGCTTAAGAGCAGCACTCTGAGTCCCAAAGTGTCACCCACTGCTCTCTGTGATGGCCACTTTACAGATAAGGTTACTAGCCCAGGTGAGGAGAACAAAGAGCTGCATGTAAGACATAGCTGGCCTGGAAGGAGAGAAAGGTTCATTATAATCACGATTGCAAAACAAACTGTCTTGGGAGCAACATGAACTGCTGCTTCCTTTCTGAAGGAACGCGAGCTGATAGTTGATGCTATCACTGGAATAACTCTGCCTCTCTACTCTGAGGGCTCTGACACCCTCACCTGATGGGACTTCATAACCACAGACTGTGGGTCACTAATCAGATGTAACTGATTATTAAGTGTAATTGCACAGATGTCAATGTAACAGATGCTATCAATCATCTTTGCCCAAAGACTGTGACTGCCCTTATGCCCAGGACAGAGTAGAGGGAGCAGCTGAAATCTGGAAGATCTGAAAAACTTTCAGAAGAGCTAATACTGGGTTTCATTGAGACCTATTAGGTCTGTACAAGCGCTGGTGGAGACACAGAGCTTCCAGGTGAGGTTGCGTGTCCCAGGTGGACACCAGCAGAGTTCACAAACACTGCCTGGGCTGGTGGAGTCGGCAAGCACTGGAGGGGTTCCTGTCCACAGGGCAATGCAAAGTCCGGCCTGATCTGGAGAAGAAATGACTGAAAAGTAAGGGTAGACTCACACCCAAAAAAAAAGTAGTGGGAGAGATGTGCAAAGGTAATGCCCTCAGAAGGCTTCTTCCAAGACCACAGGCCCTAAGACATTGCTCTGGCCAACCTGGAGCAGTCCTTGTTCCACTCTGAATCATGCACTATCCAGTTTTGTCCTGGATTGGTGTAAGAACCAGGAAAGTGGAGAGGGGCCTCCAAGTTATTCTTGTTTCATGCTAACGAGGGATGAAGGGTAAAGATCCGGTGTCAGCCTTGAGTGGAGAAATAAAGGTGAAAATCTGGCACTGGAAAGTTGCACAAAGACAGGGAGTGGGACTGGGCTTCCTAACATGTATGAAGATTTCTGAGGGCCAACAGAGGAAGAGGTTGCTCAGAGGCTCCCTTTGGGAAATGCCTTAAACCAGCCTCAGAAAAAAGAAGTCATGTTGCATCTCTCTCCTGCTTTGGAGCACCTCAGACCCCTGTGTATGAGAAAGCTGCCAATGAAAGAAGCTTTAAGCTTTCCTTAAAAGAAACTTATACTTGAATAGTTGCTTATTGCACATCAGAAAACTAAGGCATAGAAAGAAGGAAAGTACTTTGTGCCCAGGTGATGCCATGCATAACTCACAGAGCGGAAGGCTGTGCCCAGAGTCCGAGTCATCAAGTAGAACCAAGTGAATCCTCCTTCCTCAGCCAACCCACACATAACAACTCCTGAGAATGGGCTTAACCGAAGGACAAAGGATGGCAAGAGAAAAAAACAGCCAGCACAGGCAGTGCCAGCACTTTGGGGAGTCTGTGTCCTCACTGCGGGAGCACTTTGGAAGACAGCATCCATTGGCAAAGAGCTTCAAAGGACCATCACCAGTGATGCTTTGCAGCAGGAGTGCTGCTCTTCAGCACTACGAGCCCACAGGGGACTGGCTGACCCAAGAGGACCACGAGTCATCAGAGCGCTTGGTTATGGTTGCGCTCGAGTCCCCAGACAAATGTCAAATCCTTACAAAGGACTGTCCTTGTCCCAAATCCTCCTCCACTGTCTTCTATTTGATGCATAGCATTTCATTCAAACTTTTTTTTTCATTTCTTTTTCTGCTTCAAGAAGTTATTTAATTTTCATTCAAGATCTGCGTCTCCAGCCTACCTAGTGCTGGAATTTCATTCACTGCCAGGGCAGCAGGAAAATGTCACACATAGAGGAAACAGCAACTGTTACTATGAAAATCTGCTAGATAAAGAGAAAGTGATGGCAACAGTACACTGTGTAGGTGAGGAAAGCAATTAGTAGAGGGAGGCAGTGGTGGGGAGAGGTATTTGTCATGTATTGCTCCAGTCTGCAAAGAGCTGCCATAGACCTTTGGCTGGAGATTCCCCTAGAACAGCTCTAGTGCACTGTCCCTCGACCTGAAGTTCACCCAAAGGCTTTATCACAGCACCAAGTCCAGATGCAGTAGAGGAAGAGACAGAGCCTTAAGAAAGCAATGTGCATTTATCTCTCTGATTTGCATATTTTCTGCAGTTCCATGGCCGGATCCTGCCAGCCTGGCTCCATTAGTTTCAACTGGCCACATGTGCTTAGACCAGCCAGGGATCTCACCCAGAACATGTCAGAGTACTCCTCTGGCAGAAGCGTCTTACACTGGCCCAGGAGAAACACGCAGTCATGATATTTATCACAGGGCCGGTCAAGCTGAGGAGCTAAAGGCACTGGTAGAGTTGGGCCCAATTTGTTTCCGTTGGGTCTGTGCCACGTCCCAACAACACGTGCTGACACATGACCAGTGTCAGCAACCACATTCCGGAGGACTGCTGGGAGAAGAGATAAGCTGGGTGAGCCTGGCCACACTGCAAAGCAAGGTGGCATCTGCTCGCAGAGATGAAGGCTGAGTGTCACTTCCTAAGGCGATGCACCACTTTTCACTTTGCTGTTCATAGAGCAGTGACCACCAAGGGCTGCAGGGACAGAGCTCCAAGTCCCATCCGTTCCCCCCAAACAAGCAGTGGCACTCCTGGGCTGAGGAGCAGCATTGGAAGGGGAGCGGGACCCTGAATCCTGTGCTTGCTCAGAGAGGGTTAAACAAACTCCCACACCAGCGGAGCTTTGTGCAGGGAGTGACTCACAACAGCCCCAGTGAGAACTTTGGGGACACACATAGTGCACTGGCTTGCGGGGAGCCACGGGTCTCCTGACATGAAGGCAGCAGAGGCAGAAGTGGACAGACTAGCAGCCTGTCCCAGCCTGACCCTGCCCCAGCTCTCCTGCTCTGCCCCAGCATCACCGTAATGTAGGACAGCAGCCAGACTGCGGTGACAGCACTGGCATCTCCACAGGGTGTGGGTGGTGGGTATTCTGAGAGACACACACAGCTTAATTTTACATTCTTTTTCTCTAATATATCTTGCTACAGTTTTGACAACAAAACCTGTACAGAGCATAAATATCCCCTAATCTCACCCAATACCCAGTTTAGCTCCCTGGCAAGCCTGTGGTATGGCTAGATGACAGTATCAATGAACACCGATTGATCGAGTCCTCCCATTTCCTTTTCACTACAGAAGGGGAGATGTGCATCCAAGGAGCTGTGCTGGGTGCGCAGAGGGGATGTGTCCTTTCCTCCCCCACCCCATCCATCCTGCCAGAGTGAGCTGAGAGGCATGAAGACGAGGAAATAAGCTTGGGGACATGTTCTTCCAGTGAGGCACCATCTACACAGCCTCAGCAGCTGCTCATCTGCTCTCAGACAGGTCGCGGGCTGCCTGCATGTCAGTTTACCTTGTAGACCTTGGAGAAGAAGCCGCTGCCTATCAGCTCGGCGTTGAAGTTTTCCCAGAACTCCAGCTTCCTGACAGCTGTGCGCAGCCTCTGCCAGCGGCCCACGTGGTAGTAGGTGTCGGACGACTCACCGTAGTGCTGCATGGGGCCAGAGGGCTCTGTTGTGATCAGCCCTGCCTCGCACATCATGGGGGCAGCAGCTAAAACACAGTGTGTTTCACAATGAGCCAACAGCAGCATTTGGACATCAAACAAATACCAGATCAGGACTGGATGAAGCCTCAGAACAGAGAGAGAGGGGATGAGGCACCGAGATGATGCACCCTGCCCTGGGAAGCACCCATGGGTACTGTCTCCTGGATAAGTCACCATGGGCTTCGGCCTGCCTTATGCAGGTTGTATTCGTATATTTTTAGACTAGGACTTAAAGATGTCAAATTAGCATATATTCACTTATACCTTCTAAAGGTTTACAACAGATAGGATGCATCACCTTCAACACGTGATAGTGCAGCCCAGGAAAAGCCCAGGGGAGTTGGTCTTGCTCAGCCAGCTTACGTTGGGTTAAAAGCCACCGTGTCTAAATTGGGCTTTTAGCATAGGTCACATGCCACATACTAATGCCACATCCCTTACCCCAGAGCTCTAGACAGGGCTTAACTACTATTGCAGACAGAGGGTCATGGCTTGAGTGTGCTAGCAGGAAACAGTCTTAAAAAGGTCTTCACTTGGCAGGTGCCTACAGTTCATTAGAAGTGCTAAGGAAACACAGAACAAGGAAATGCCCCAGCAACCCTCCTCCTGTCTGTGTATCCCAAATTTGACTCCAAGCCCCAACTGCCTCTGCTAAATTGTTGTCCTTTTCCACTGCCCTGATGCTCACCCTTCCCTCTCCTGTCCCCTCCCTGGTGCCTTTTACAGGACCAGGCTCACACTCCTCCAAAGCCATATGCCATCCTTCCCCTTCCCCCACATCGCTTGCCTCTAGTTACTTCCAAAAATGCAGGGGAGGCAAATTCAGTGGAAAATGGGCTTCTGACACCCTGAGCAAAGTGAATAAGGCGTCTATTTCTGGATAATTGTAAACAACTGTTGGTACACTACAAAGACGTCTGAGCACCTTCCACTCACAGCATGTGCTCAGATTCCTGGGGGCCTGGTGAGCTGCTTTGCCAGACTGTAACCAGATGAGACAACAGTCAACAAAGGGTAATTCTTCAATGCTTCCAGTTGAAGCAAAGGTAAGCTCTGCCCTCCCTAAGTTTCTGTCCTAGGTCTTGCACCAAACAAGGAGCTGTATCAGCATCCCTTGATCCTGTGGATTATTTCATAGCTTCATACATTGCTTCATACTTTACTTCTACAGAGTGAGGCAAAATCTGCACTGTGACGTGCATAAAATATTTGCGCCATCCACCTCATCCACCCACGGTCCAGCCAAGACCCAAAGAGAGAGCTGCCAAACAGAGACAGACAGATGTGGTGGCAGGGCTAAGCAGGGCAGGAATTCAGGAAGAGCCGAGGGCTGGGACATGGGGCAGGCGGACCAACCGTACCAAGCAGGGCAGGGATCCCTGACACGAACAGCAGGCAAGCTCCAGGCTGAGACTCAGGGAGCTGCAACGCAGGGGAACAGCAGCACAAACTTCTGAAAGCAGCCAGACCCCAAATTGCCACCACAGGACAGTCCCATACAGACTGCAGGAATTCAGTCCCAGCAAAATCAACGTGACACGTGGGCTCTTACCTGACTGCACGGCAAACACCTGCAGGACCAAAGGCCCAGAGCTGCTCATGGACAGGTGAGCCTGCGGCCACGATCAGTGGAGAGCACTCAGGTCAGGCAGGGCACACGAAAGAGGATACAGGGCCACAGCTTCACCCCTGCTCAATATCCATTAAGTAGAATTTTCCACTTTACAGGGACAGAAATGTGTTTGGGTTAGTGCTTAGGCGCTGTTTAATTTCAGGTTAAATGCACTACTTGTTTTGCTAACAACTATACCTTTGAAGAAGAGCTGAGGACTGATAAAAAGCATGCTTTGCTAAAAAGGATCCTTGAAGAAGAGCTGGAAAACTGATAAAAAAGGACACATCCTGCCCCAGAAAGTGCCCAGAGCTGGGTGATTGCCAGAGAGGCCTGAAGCCAACAAAAATCGCCAGTAACCAGGGGGTGGGAAAGGTGGCTGGGGGAGTTCACGACCACCCACCCAATTAAAGGACTGTGCAAATTACACCCCCCACATCCTCAGGAAGCATGCCTGCTGATTTAAAGATACTTGACCAATAGTAGATGATGTGGTAATTAATAACCAACTAGCGTAAAGTTAGGCAGGTTTTTCTAATCCTGTAACAAGAGAAGTATGTGGTACATTCTGTTAGCTTTGTGGAATTACCACTAGTCCCATCTCTGCACAGATGTGAAATAAATAAAATACCTCTCCTCTGTGTGTGTATTGGTGTACTGCACACCGGGTAAACGAGCCCACTTTTGGGACACCACTCTGACCCAAGGACAGGCAACCAAGGCACATCCCATGATGGGACGCAGCTGCAGGGAACTGCCTGGAGGTTTGTGCCTTGGGACGGTCACTGCTCCTGACAGCCAGCCCCACCTGAAACGCAGCCATGCCCGGCCCCCCCTCACCCAGCTCGCACCCAGGCGCTGCGCACTGGCACAAGGGAAGAAGAGGCAGGCTCATGCAGAAGCAGAGGACAGGACTCACATCAATGCCACTCAGCGCTGCTAAAGCCGACCTGCTCTGGCTGTCTCATGGAAGGCAGGACCTTCCCACAGGGACGATTCATCCAGATTCTGCAAGGATTTCTCCCTCTGGTGTGCAACATGGCCCAGTTTCGGTAGGGCAGGGCACAGGCACTGGCACAAGCTGGCGGCAGGGTGCAGCAAAGGGCTTTTAGTGCCCAAGGCCGTGCTCAGCAAACAGGGCCAAGGAGCAGGAGGCAGATGCAGATGCTGCAGCTCCAGGCCAAGCAAGTGGTGCTTCATCCTCAGTCAGCAAGACACAGAGGAGCTCCTCCGCATCCTGCACAACTGGCCAGGACACTGACAGGCTCTGATGCTTTCTGCTGACCCCAAGCCGCCAACAAAACATGGAAAAGGAATGGCAAAGCATTGCCCTGCACATTGGACCCATCTTTGAGGATGCACTCTCAGGGTTTACCTGCTCCTGCCCCCAATCCCAGGACACAGGTTTGCCCTCTCCTGTTGTGTGGACGGCGAAATAGCAACACAGCAAGCCACAGCCTAACCCCAGCGTGCCAGCAGAGCTGTGGTGAGCACTGCCAACTGCTGCTCGAGCCACCAGAGACACTTACCNGCCAGTAACCAGGGGGTGGGAAAGGTGGCTGGGGGAGTTCACAACCACCCACCCAATTAAAGGACTGTGCAAATTACACCCCCCACATCCTCAGGAAGCATGCCTGCTAATTTAAAGATACTTGACCAATAGTAGATGATGTGGTAATTAATAACCAACTAGCGTAAAGTTAGGCAGGTTTTTCTAATCCTGTAACAAGAGAAGTATGTGGTACATTCTGTTAGCTTTGTGGAATTACCACTAGTCCCATCTCTGCACAGATGTGAAATAAATAAAATACCTCTCCTCTGTGTGTGTATTGGTGTACTGCACACCGGGTAAACGAGCCCACTTTTGGGACACCACTCTGACCCAAGGACAGGCAACCAAGGCACATCCCATGATGGGACGCAGCTGCAGGGAACTGCCTGGAGGTTTGTGCCTTGGGACGGTCACTGCTCCTGACAGCCAGCCCCACCTGAAACGCAGCCATGCCCGGCCCCCCCTCACCCAGCTCGCACCCAGGCGCTGCGCACTGGCACAAGGGAAGAAGAGGCAGGCTCATGCAGAAGCAGAGGACAGGACTCACATCAATGCCACTCAGCGCTGCTAAAGCCGACCTGCTCTGGCTGTCTCATGGAAGGCAGGACCTTCCCACAGGGACGATTCATCCAGATTCTGCAAGGATTTCTCCCTCTGGTGTGCAACATGGCCCAGTTTCGGTAGGGCAGGGCACAGGCACTGGCACAAGCTGGCGGCAGGGTGCAGCAAAGGGCTTTTAGTGCCCAAGGCCGTGCTCAGCAAACAGGGCCAAGGAGCAGGAGGCAGATGCAGATGCTGCAGCTCCAGGCCAAGCAAGTGGTGCTTCATCCTCAGTCAGCAAGACACAGAGGAGCTCCTCCGCATCCTGCACAACTGGCCAGGACACTGACAGGCTCTGATGCTTTCTGCTGACCCCAAGCCGCCAACAAAACATGGAAAAGGAATGGCAAAGCATTGCCCTGCACATTGGACCCATCTTTGAGGATGCACTCTCAGGGTTTACCTGCTCCTGCCCCCAATCCCAGGACACAGGTTTGCCCTCTCCTGTTGTGTGGACGGCGAAATAGCAACACAGCAAGCCACAGCCTAACCCCAGCGTGCCAGCAGAGCTGTGGTGAGCACTGCCAACTGCTGCTCGAGCCACCAGAGACACTTACCCAGCTGGCTCTGAAAGCCTCTCCCTCCACTTTAGCACCCTTGAGTAACGAAAGACAGAGCAGCCTTTCCTTGGCAGAGCAGCACGCCCACAGGTGCCCTGATCCTCAGCCACCTTGGAGACGCTCCTGCCTGCAGGGTGACCCAGCACAGACGTGACAGGTCCCCTCAGGCAAGGCAGGCTGCTGGGGCTGCCTCTTCCACAGGGAACAGTCTCCTTTTCAGAGGCCTCTCTGTTCGGTGCTTTTCCCACATACCATCTCCTCCCGACATGACCTAGTTCATCAATTGCCTCTTTGTCCAGTAAAGAATCCCTGCAGCATCCCCAGCATGATGGGAATGGCCCCTTGCATTATGCCGCCGAGTGGGAGCCGAGTCTCTATTTTCTTCTTATAATGTGGCTGTTTGTCCCCAGATTAGTGCTGACACGTAGGCTGGGGGAGAAAACGGCCTTTCAAAATGCCAGGATTTATTTGAATCATAGAATCATAGAATGGTTTGGGTTGGAAGGGACCTCAAAGATCATCTAGTTCAAACCCCCCTGCCATGGGCAGGGACACCCTCCACTAGACCAGGCTGCCCAAAGCCCCATCCAACCTGGTCTTAAACACTTCCAGAGATGGGGCCTCCACAACCTCTCTGGACAACCTGTTGCAGTGCCTCACCACTCTAACAGTGAAGAATTTCTTTCCAACATCTAATCTAAATCGACCCTCCTTCAGTTTAAACCCATTACTCCTTGTCCTGTCACTACAGTCCTTGATAAACAGTTGCTTTCCATCTATCCTGTAGGCCCCTTCAGGTACTGGAAGGCCTCAATTAGATCTCCCCGGAGTCTCCTGTTCTCCAGGCTGAACAATCCCAACTCTCTCAGCCTGTCCTCACAGGAGAGGTGCCGGCCATGCCGGCCCTCCTAGGAGCCAGGGAGGGAGGGGGAAGAGGGCGGGAGAAGGCCGGGGAGCAGGAAGGGAGGTCTCGGGGGACAGTCCGCAGCCCCAGGCAGGAGGGCAGGGCACGGCCTTGTGTTACAGCAAGGTTTAGAGCACCCAAAGCCGTGCTTTTGTCTGAGCAGGCAGCTGCCTGGATCCCTGGTGCTCCCAGCTTGAATTCAACCCACAGCGGGGAAACCAGGCTAGGGCACCAGAGGAGGCTCGTCCCCTTCAAGGGGAGAGGGGAGACGGAGCCACTGGCTTCTACCTCCCTCTGGGGAAACCGTCCGTGTCCCCAAGCTTTCAGCTGCGCCCACAGCAAGTGAGGAGCTCCCTCTGTACACGGCAGCCAACATGTACCTGCCAGCTCCCCAGGGTGGCAGGAAGCACCAAGGAGGAAGCGCACAGGCAGCCAGGAAACGTTTGGATGCTGTGAGCTGTCATTGGCAGGGAACCCACTCCTTGCCAGACAGAAAACATGAAATTAGCAGTCATTTTGAAAAGCAGACCTGATGCACCATCTTCCTCTGGGCTTTCCTCATGTGGAGACACCAGAGAGGCACCCACGGGCCACATGAAAGGGTCTGGCTCCCCAGCAGGGCTCGCTGGGGCTGCCTGGGCTTGCTGCCATGCCACAGACTCGGCGAGGCTCCAGCAGCTGCCAGGGCCATAACCAGCCCTGTGCACGCACTCTGCAAAAGCAATCGTGCAGCCAAAACCATGGCTCTGGCCCCACCGCCATGGCTGGCTCCAGCCCAGGGAAGGGCCCAGCAGGAGCAGGCAGGTGTTGGGGGGTTTATTGCCCCATTCAGCAATGCAGCACCCATGTCTCCCAAGTAAGCCACCACCCACCCAGCAGACCAGCTCTCCCAGACCCATGCAGAGGTGGACACAGCCCCAACCATCTACCCAGCCCCAGGCTCTGCTCCAAGGATGCAGACCCCAGGCTTCAAACTCCTCTTCTAGACAGTAAATTTTCCTGAAAAAGGGAAGAAAAGACTCTTCCTCCCCTCACCCACCAGACAGCCAACCTGCCCACCCCCCACCCCCCCCAACACTGTTTCTGGGACTTTTCTTCCAGTCATCAACACAGCAGAAAGCTTCTCCCTAGCCTCCTTGGCCAGGAAGCGGGAGGCTGGACCAGCCCCAAGGTCTTCCATGTACCAGGAAGCCCAGTGCCTGATGGCTGAAGCCTTGCCCTGGGGAGCAGCATGGAAAAGCTCCTTGGTGCTTACTAACAACGTGCCATGCAAAAACCTGCTGCGAGTGGGATCGCTCTGCAAACAAAGTCTCTTTGGCAGGACAGTGAGGTGCCAGCACTGGGGTGTGCAAACAGGGGAACCCACCCTCCTGGTGGAGAAGGGGGTGTGCACTGGCTGTGTGTGCGTGTGCACAAGCGTGCAGATTTTGGCCTGGGGGTCATCACGTACAGAAGGATGTTTAGAAATCTGTAGGTGCTTATCGACATTTTCCAAGCCATGGGGGTTTACCTGTTTCATGCCAGTTGTTTACATCCTATCAATACATTAGTAAAACACTTCAGTCCCCAAATGGTTTAAACCCCATGAGATGAGTGGTTTTCTCCTGCAGCGCACACGTGGAGCGCACGGGCAACGCTCCCTGCAGCCCTCTCCATCCTGCCCTTTGTGCGCTTGGCTCACACAGATGAAGGGATGCACGTTCCTCACCTCCCAGGTGAAAACACAAAGCAAATCCAGATAACGATGGTGACATTAGATGAGATCATCTGTCTAAGCTGGATGAACAAAACACCTCAGCAGAGTTACTCAGCCTGTATCTCTGACAACAGAAATGGACTTTCTTCCATTCTGGCTTTTTATAACAGACACCAGCAAACTTTCTTGTAGCATAAGGAAAATAACCAAATAAATAAAAAAAAATAACCAAAATGGATTTGGTGACCAGTAGTGTATTGCTCATCCCTAAAAGTATGTCATCAGTAGTTCTGAGTTCTTGACCCACAGAAAAAAAGGAAAAAGTATTTCCCGAATAACTCCCAGCCTGGGGAGGAGGCTGAAGACAGACCACGACTCCCACAGTCCAGCAAGAGGATGGCTTCCCACAGATAAAACTATGACATACACCAGTGTGACCATGTCAGGAACAGCCCTGCAGCTCCCAGCAAGAACAGGGACCAGCTGGCTTTCCCTGGATGCCATTGTTACACAAGTTAGCCATTAGCTTTTCGTAGACATCCTCACGTACATGAGAACATCTAGTCTAAGCTTGGCTGTTTCCCTCAAGCTAATCCCGACACATTTGATCTCTCCAGTCAAAAAGACAATTTTCTGTTGGAAAAAAATAAAACAGAATCAGGAAGGCAAATTGCTCTCTCCACAGGAAGGCAAACTAAAGTAAATTACGCAGCAGGGATAAAGGGATAGTTGTATTTCATTTGAGCATGAACACATTTTTCATAAAATGAAATAAATAAATACATCCCAGAAAGTAAGACTTAAAAAGCTCAGGGTAAGTTACTGGTAGGATAAATCATTTTCAATTTGCAAATTCAAATTATTATTATGCTGCTGTCAACAAGGACATCTGTGAGCAACAGACCTGGATGAAATCCTGCCCTGGCTCACGGGGCTGGGATCACACCCTGGACGGCAATCCCAGCTTCGATTTAGCTGCTCTGATTTCAAACCTATCCCTTATCAGGTAAGAAAGAAACCTTGGGAAAGATCAAAAATCTGGGGAATCTGCTTCCCCAGGAAAGTCATGAGAGAAGTGATAGCTAAAGTATCCTTTTGCTGAGGGGAACACGCCAAGCAATAAGGACAAGGGCATTCATTCTAAGATCCAGCAAACGGGAACTCATATGATCCAAGAGGACAGCAGGTTCTTGGCACAGGTTAAGTAGAGGTCTTCGTTACAACTGGCCACCGTGTGACAAAAATTCGCTTTGAAATTCAAAATAGTTAAAAGCCTCCAGGCATGTTATGCTGAGAGAGGACCTAAGCATTGGAAAACCTAATCAGGACACAGTCTTGATCCCACCTAACTTCCAAACAAGATGCATGTTATTCAGAAAGCAACCTAACCAAAAAGCGTAAAGTTTCTAGGTGAAGATCTATGGCTGATGCTACCTACAAGAGGGAGACAAGCTCTTAAGATCTTCTGGCCCTAAAAATCAGTATTTTCCCAAAGCTTTCAAGGAAGAGATTAATTGTCTGTAACTTTAGCCTTGGCAATGAACATTTTTGAAGATAACTGGAGAGGGACCGGATCCTCTAGCAACCAACTTGCTCCCTCCCCACAGGACAAATCTACAGGGGAATAAAGACTCGGCCAGTCCCCTCCTCGTCCAAAGAGCCCTGGTCTCCAGCTCCCTTGTGCCCACACCCAGTGAACCGAGTCCAACTTGAAATGGCTTTCACAAAACTGATAAAGACTTGTCAGGCCAGGATGCATAAAAACATTTAGGCAGCTAAGATGCAGTTTGGCCTTGAGCAGGGTTAAGGACTGCCAGGCACCGAAGTCTTCCACGAAGAACTTGGCTGTTCTGCACTAAGTTTGGGGCAAGTTTAATCCAATCATCTGTGAAGGTCTCTGCGTGGAGTCCTCCCTGCTAACACTCCCCACGCACAGAAAATGCCACAGCACTGCCTGCACAATGGGAAATTAGTGGGTGAAGAGAAGGAAGAGACAAAGATAAGTGGAAACACACTCTCTAGGGCAGTCGGCCTTGCAAAATGGATGATGATCGACAAGGGATATGGATTCCTTTGAGATGGAAAGGTGCAGAAAAGAGTAAAAAAAAAAAATAGTTGTAACAACTCAGCAGTCACAAGCCTAATCCCACACATTTACTGTCTATCTCTGTTCCCTTTGCTACACTCTTCATGCATTTTCTGTGATTTTTATTTTAATTCTGAAGACTCATGGTACAAGACCCCTAACTGATGTCATATGGTACTCATTTCACTAGCATATATAAATCTCATTTTCCCCTGATATTTAATTGACGCTATACAAATGAAAAAGCAGAGCAGGGCATGTGGGTGTTTAAAAGGAAGCTCAGCATGTAGGAACTGTCAAGCATTTGAGCTGGCTAGAACATGCCCAGCCCACCCTCTCCATCAAAAAAAACGCATTAGAATGAGAAAAGATACTGTGACCTTACTGTTAAAATGTTTGAGGCACCATCTGATAGTGATTACCATAACCTGCTTCTTGTCACGGCCCAGAGATGGGGGCTGGAGGCTGTGGAGGGCCCGGGGGGAGATGGGGGCTGTACTGTCCAACAGCCCATGACAGGCTGGGCTCCTTGCAGACCCCAACATGCTCCACAGCAGGTGAAAGCTGTGCCCTTTATCTTTGGGGTTTCCAACCAAAATCCCAAAGACAAATCTCAAATCTCAACCACTCTGTGTTGTTCCCAGAAGCCAAAAGATTATGTTTAGCTCAAGGATTGTTCTTGGTGCAGATGGCCTGAGTCCTAAGCTAAAAGGCTCGGGCTGGCTGCCACACACTGCTGGCGGATCACCCCACAGTGAATGAGCCTCTGTGTCCATCTCTCCTCAAATGCCAAAAGGCAGGAAAAGCACTTTGCTGGTTTTGCAAGACGTTCTGATATCTCAGCAAGAAAAACCCCATCTGCAACAACCAGTATTGCTCCTCGTCAGGGAGAACATGAGTTGCTGCCCTTTGGGTCCTCTCCTGCACATCTCGTTTGGTCTCCCAAAACATTTGCTACCTCCTGTCCATAAGAACGCACTGGCTGGAGATGGACACACGCTGTGCTGCAGGTGCACTGGCAGCTCACCACAGCAGTAATACCTGACACTCGCAGTGCTTTATATGTTCAATAAACTGCTGGAGCAGTACATGATCTTTGCCAGCTGTTTCTGAGCAATGCAAAAGCTTCACACACAAGCTCTCACCACACCTGGTGAGTAGTTTTCCTCTAAACCTGGTCTATCTCTTTTCAAACCACTGGACATCACCCAGTTCCTGCCAGCTTTTAGACCTAATGCATTAAACACTCATGAAAAACACTGAATAGAAACAGCATCAAATTCCCTGAAAGCACTTACTTTTGGGGATGCTTAGAGGGATGCTTGGGGATGCTTAACTGGGCTTTGCACTTTGGGAGCCAGGTGGGGAGAAACTTGATTTTGCACATGAAAAACCATCAGGAAATGGCTCAAAGTCAGAGAAGTGCCCCAACACCATTTCAGAGAGGATCCAGAGGACCTGAGACCCATGCTCTAGCCATATCTCCATCCCTCAGAGACAAGGGAATGAGTCAGGTGAAGAAGATAGCTAATGGGGACCCACCTCCTGTTGATTGCTGTATCTACAGATTCGCATGGAATGATGGAAAGAATTGTCCAATGGGTCCTTGTGGCATCCTCCAGCACCATGGTGTTGGCTGCCGCTGGTGGCAGGGACAGCCTGGAGGGACCACGAAACCCTGCTCTTCTGAGGCTGTTCCTAGGAAAAGACTAACCATGATAAACTGAATTAAACATTTTAAGGTCTTTGAAATCTGTAGGTGGGCAGACACCAGAGTCACCACTGTGACGATGCTGTTCCACGAGATTATTCATGTACAGCACAGAAAAATCCTGCAGAGGTGGCCCAGTGAGCTAGTGAGTAAACAGCTGACTCAGGACACCTGGGCTGCAGCCCCAGCCAGCCCTTGGCATCACCTTTCCTCCTCCTTGGAGGAGCCTTCTTGGCTTTTCTCAGCCCTTCAGGACAGGGACTGGCTATTAACCCATACAGAGCTTGCAAAATGGAGCAAGTGCTACCAGAGCCAGAGACTCACGAGAAACAGCCCCTCCAAAGACAATCATTTCCCACTGTTTCTTGTCATGACCCCAAGCACAGTGGAAAGTCTGGCCTGGGATCCCCTGAACACGAGGACCCTGTACCTGGGCTGGGGATGAAGGCCACAGCACTGCCTCTGCAAAAAGCAACCTGCCCGGCCGCCCCACGCCCTGCCACACAAGAGGTACACTAGCCACCGTCACATGCCTGCTTTGATACAGTCTGACTGCTTTAATTAGGCATCGATTCAGCTGAAGACCATTTTTGCAGGGTCCATTCTCAGCTGGATGAGTCCCTGACGTGCCTCACCACCAGGACTTCCAGTGCTGGCTCATGGGCAAGGGTGCAGGCAGGGTGGACCTGCCCTTCCCTTTGCAGCCTAGACTGACACTGGGCGAGTGCTCTCATCTACCACAGCGTTAGTCCGGACCAAAGGGAGCCACGGCTTTGAAGCTGAGGACGGGCATGTTTCCTGGCACGGCCCACACTCAGGCAGGACAAAGCAGCCTCCAGCAGAGCCCCTAGGAGGCTGGATCAGTGCAGAGCCAGCACAGCCCAGTTGCCAGGTCTTTCTAGAGCTTCATCTCCTCCTGATAAATGCCAAAGCACCCTGAGCCAGGGCACAGCACCCTCCCCAGTGCCTGACAAATGGCTCTTTGCTGACATTTGCCCAATCCCATATTTGCAACAAGCTGAGGAGGAAGGAAGAGAGCGCCCTGCGGGACGTGTTGCTGCCCTGCTTCCACAGGAAAGCCACCCTGCAGCATCCTGCTGCCAAGATGGGAGGTGGAAAGCCACGGACACAGCACAGGCATCCGCGTCTCCAGGGCTGGGCCACAGGCTTTTGCACCAGCTGCAGCCAGCCAAGGTGGGAGCATCTGCTGTGCCCCTTCCCTGACTCCAAAGGCCTTTTGGCCCCTCATCCTCATTGCTTCCCACCACCTCTGCGACACAGCAATGCAGGATGGAAGGTGGTACGTTTTCCAGAAATCTCAGGGGCTTGATGAGTTTAAGGGAGAGCAAATCAATCCCTGGCTTACCAGGCCTGAAAAGCACTCATTCATCACCTGCATGTCCCATTCAGGACTCTCAGGTGAGCAAAGTTTCTCATTTTAAGTACCAAAGAGCACCACTATCACCACGGCCCACCTCTCATGCTGTGGCACCAAGCCCCAGCAAAAGGCACCGCTCAACATTTCCATGGAGCGCAAATGGGAACCAGGGTAGGTTCTTCAAACAGCTCCATGCCGTTCCTTGGCAGGCGCATAGACAGAACAGCGAGCTCCGTTGACATTAGCACACAAGAAATGACAGCAGCAGCTGTCCTGACATGGGGCACCTGAAACGAGCCCTGATCCGTCTGGAATCCTGCGCACTGGGGCTGCCAGGAGGCTTGAACAGGCTACCAACAGAAGAGCGAGGGTTGCATGTGTCAGGGCATTAGAGGTCTGATCGTTACGCTAATTGCAGAGGGGGGATGCTGCTCTGCCGGGCTCAGGGATGCTGGAAAGGGGCTCCTGATGCTGGGAGCGCAGCCATGAGTGCAGCCATGTCTCCAGAGCACAGGAAGCAATCTTCGGGCCGTGCTCTCACACTCAGCCACGGGGACAGTGCCCACCGGCCCCTGGCACCCAAAAGGACCTGGGCAAGGTGAGATGCACCCCATGCCCTGCCAGCAGCGCAGAGGACACCACAGAAGGATATCCCAAGAAGTGGTATCAGTCTTCCCTGAGAAGTGCTGGTCTTTCTCCAGTGACTATGAAAACACCAGGGAGACCCACTTGGACCAGGCACCCCACTTTCAGAGGACTAAATCTGGTGAGATGTGACGCTGGGCCCCAAATACCCTCGAGGCTTCAGGCCTCAGTTTGCCCTTCTGCTGACAGCAGCCATTTGGGCAGAGAGGAACAGCAGCTGAGACACACCGGAGGGAAACAACTTGAGAAGTAAAACAAAGCAAATTTAGTCTTTAATTTAAAGGCCACCCCCATTCTGGCAGAGGATGATCCCTCGGCTGAGGGAACACAGCCTGCTGTGGATGCCCACAGGCTCAGCACATGCAAGAAGCATCAGCACGCAGGGAAAGCCAGAGAGCGGCGGCAATGCTTTTTTAACTTGGGCTCCCACCAACGAACAACCCGCTGGATCTGCTCACAACAGAGGTGTATTAAACAGCCTTGCTGTGCGTTCCTCCCGCGCCCCACCATCACGGCTTCCCACCTTTGCCCCAGCGCCCTTCCCCATTCAGCAATGCTCAGGCTCTGCTTCATTTTCAAAGCTCTGTGATATCTAAGGAAAAAAAACAAAGCATCACCCTTCTGTTAAACAGAAATCATTCATCCTATTCCATTCCTAAAGGGACCACTTTTTCCCTCTCCACATTTGCAGGTTCAAGGAAAAAGACAAGCTGAAGAGCTGCCGAGAGGATGGAGAAAAGCTGTCCCCAGGCTCCTCGTCTGTAGGAGGCAGCAAGCGGCCAAGCAGCCGCAGCGGTGGGCAAGTGGGCAGCCCTGCGGCTGGCTGAATTTTAAAGCCTGCGTAATTCAGCAGTGAATTTCAGTCAGGCTTCCTAATCCTGCCTCCAGCACAAGATGCACGTGCCTCCCTGAGGGGATGGCTCCAGTGTAACTTTAATCAATTCTTGATCCACCACAAGAGGAAGGGCAAAGCTTCCCCTTGGCTGAGGCACACCAAGACATCCGTATTCCCCAGCCCTTTCAGCTCGGCTGCCTCCAGAGTGAAGAGGTGGTCACTCAGAACAGGAACTTCCCAGGCCCCAAATCTGGATGTGTTTCTCTCCATCACTTACAGGACTCTCTGGGGCACTACCCAGATAATTCACAGCCTAATACTGCATCCCCCACAACCTCTCTATGCCTCGTTTCCCAGTCTGCACAAGGAGAAGAGCCCGAGCCCTCACACCGCCACGTTCACTCCAGCACCTTTGCAGTTGTGCCACCTTGGACCACAGGGACGAGGCGACGGTGGGTCCCCAGGCAAGAGGCATCTCAGCAGCAGACTTGAATCCAGCAGCAAGCACAGACAGGCTCTTAAATCTGGTGTGGGACCTTGCTGGTTCAGAGTGGTCCTGGGAGAAATTCTGCCCTTTGTAAGCTTAAGAAGCCCCCAGCACATGTTTCCCCTTGCACATTTTCTCCTCTCCAGCCAAAGCAGGACTGCAGTAAATATTCAGCAGATAAAGCTGAAATCCAGTTAGAGCATCTCAGACATAATTTTTCCCAGCAGTGGAAAATTAATCTCGGCAGCCCCAATCGACTCCAGCTGGCTTGTCCCCAACACTGGAGCTATAGCCTTCAGCAGCTAAACGATTGATCTTTCCAGGCAGCTCAAAACAAATTAATGAAAAACAAAGAATTTGGAGCAAATTTTCGCAAGCTTTAATAGATAAGGGGCAGAAAATCCCTTTTCTGCTTCTTAGCCCTCTTCCTGCAAAAAGCTAGAAAAAAATTATTTCAACAGGTTTGACAGAGACTGCTGTGCTTTGAAGCTTTCTCAACACTGGAAAAACACTTTTTCAGACCTGCTTTCACTGCATGATGCAGCTCATGCACAGAAACAAACCACCCCCTCCCACACTATACAGACAGAGTCAGGAGGTGACGAATCCTCTTACACCCACCAGTATTGAAGAGGGCTTGTTTCAGCCAGCCCATTTCTCCACTTCTGCCACCCAAATCTTCCCAGGAGCTGGTGCGATGGCCAATGCTGGCGTGATGGCCAACTGCACACCTCTGCTACCCCGGGTGCACCAAGAGGCACACAAGGAAAACACATTGGCTGCAAATCTCTGTGTTATAAGAAACATGACTGAGGCTCCAGGTCTCAGCTGTGGCAGAGGTTTTTGAATTGCAAACACAGATATATTAATTCACTTTTTTTTCCACTCCAACAGATTAATTCATGCTCAGGAAAAAAAGCTTCTTCAAGAAACAGCTGGTGATGGTGGGAGGCCTAGGAGGGAGCACCCCATGGGCGCTGGGCCTCTCCAGCCCATCTGTACACAGGGACTAAAACCACAGTGATCTACCTGCCTGAGGCTGCATGAGATAATTACGTAAGAAATAATTTAAAAGCCCGTGCCTTGAGATGGAGGTAACCGGTCTCATCTCAGCACAGCAAGTGATTTCCTTCTCAGAAGTTCATCGTCTCCGCAAGCACTTTCGGGCGCCACTGCACTTGGCCCTTGCTGTGGCCCCTCGCAGCTGGGCTGTGCGGATGCAGGGGAGATGGTCCCTGCTCCGACAGCCTCCAGGATGTGTCCTGCAAGACCCGAGTCCTTCCCAGGGGAGTGAAGGAGGGCGAGCTCAAATACTGCTACATCATGGCAGGGTTTGTCTGTCTGCTTTGGTGGTAGTACCCCAAGCTGAGTTTGCCTCAAGCATCCAGGACTGCTCTCCCCACTCTCCACTCCAAGCCTTCCTCTTGCCACTGCCTGCTGTATCTAATCCACCACTGGTTTATTAAAAACCATATGACTTGTGGGAAGTTGAACTTCAGCTGGCTGACAAGGTGCCCAGCTCTTCTGCATGCCTCAGAAAGGCACGTTACCCCTGCTAGGGAAATCAGTCATCCCCATTAAACCCATTTCTCCATGTAATGCTGTATAAATAAGCACTATCTGCATGACAACACGTTATAAGAAGTTTCGCAAAGATGAGCAAGCCGTTTCCAAGAGCTCCACACACAACGTCACAGCCAGCTAATGCCGGGAACACTGAATGCGGTAAGGCTTCTCTCCAGGGAACAAGGTACCATTCAGCAGCTCCCAAAGGGCCAAGGACAGAGAAACAGATTTGCACCCGAGATGAGCATTTTCTTATCCACGTAGCACCACAGACTGAGCCCCTAAGGCAATCGCAGCTCCGTACAGGTGTTATCTCATACCAGTCCACTATTGCAAAGCAGGAAGACTTGGCTATTGCTAGCAGATGGAAAAATTAAAGCTAAAACATAAGAAAAACAAGTCAAGTGATTTGCCCAAGGCCATGTGATGAGCCAATGTCAAGGAGGGGTGTGAAGTCTGAGCTGGGAGGGGTGAGAAGGGCCCCCTCATCCCTGGGCTCACAGACCCTGCTCTGCTCATTTGCCTTCCAGGCTCCCACTCGCAGCCCAGCACAGAAGGGATACAGTGATTTGTATTGAATAGCTCTCAAAGCACGTTTTTCTTCTAGGAATCTGCCCAATAAAGCTTTAGAAACGACATAAATTTTCAGTCCCAGAACATACTGTGGCCAGAAGCTGGGCAGCTCGGTAGCGTGGCGAGAATCAGACCTGCTGAGACTGAACGCCAGCCCTGGCTGCACCTCTGCCAGCCCTGCCTGCTGCAGCGGGCTCTTCACATCCCCTAACGCCACTGCAGAGCCCTCAGCCCAGCCCCGGCAGGGCAGCAGTGTGGTGAGCAGACCCCCACAGTGGGTTCGTACCCTGCAAATTGCTCGCTGCCCGCTTCCACGTGGAGGAGGGAGGGCAGCAGAGAGAAAGCCCGGCAGCAACTGAGCAGTTGAGTGGGAGGCTGGTGAGGACACCGTGCAGCTTACCTCTCCCAGGACATCAAGGCCCATTCCCACCCCACTGTCACTCCAGTGACTTCAACAAACTTGCAGCAGCACAGAGCTGACGCACAGTACGAGCGCTTCATCTAATTACAGCCGTCACGGATGACACGGGAGGAGCACAGCACCAGCCAAGCACTTGCTAGATAGCAGCAACATGACACTTCACGTCTGGTGGCAAGAGACATACACTTCTAGCCTTAAGCACTCCTGTTGAAGATCAGATGGGGCAGGAGCCAAAGCATTTGCCATCAATGCTCAAAGTTGAAAGTTGCCTCAGAAACTGTGCTTCAAGACAAAACCCAACGGCCTTACTTCATGCAAAGCCAGGCTGCTGCTTTACATGAAGTTTTCATTGCAAAATCTGCCCTTAGGAGATAAGATTATGCAAGACTTGATTTGAACAGTAGGAATGACCCTGAAGTGTTTTCTTTAAAGGCCCTGATGTCTTAAACCCTGACTGCAGGAAGCTGCCAGGCTTCTGTGCTCACAAGGCAGAGAAGCAGCAGCTTATCTATACAGCAAGAAGCGAGGAGATGGCAGAAAAATCACAACTCCTGCCAGAAGTGGGCTTCCCCTCTTATGCCCTGTGCTCTCCAGATAACTCCTGTGCCACTCCCCAGGCACAGGTACATTTGGGTGCAGCCTGAAGATGCTGAACATACTCCCAAAAGCTTTGCCAACTGGTGTAGAAAGGTGCTTTGGTTACAAGAGGACCTCCAGGTTCAGCCCATGAGCTTACACATTGCTTGGGATCCTCTGAAATGTCACTAGAAAGCACCAAACCTCATGATCACGGGGCTAATAATTTAAAGAGAAAATAACAACAGCGTATCAACAGCAAGCATCATCAGTGGGAACTGCTGAGGGACTTACAGTGCGACGAGGACCTTGCCGGGTGGACCAGCACAACAGAGATGCTGGAAACAGCTGCATCTCACCCCACACAGCCTCCACACCAGGTGCAAGGAGCAACATTCCTGTGACAGCCCCCGTTCCTGGCGGAGTAAGATTCAACGAGAAAAGGACAAGCAAATACGTGCCAGGTACCCTGAGTGACTCAGCCCTGACTCCTGCCTGTGGGAGGACTGTGGGCCAGGCCAGGACCCTCCAGTGAGGTCCCTGCAGGACCCTGCCGGGCTCTCAGTGCTGCCCGGTCTTCCCCACGCTGATGGGCCCATCCCACGATGAGCTGATGTCCCAGTTCTGCAGCCCGGTGCATCCTTCAGCCTCACTGCTCAGGTCCAGTTTGGTTTTATATATTCTTTTTCCTGTTCAGGGACAGGAGCACCGTAACTCTCGCCTTGTGA
>VXBL01010514.1:37809-48510 GCA_013400195.1 Aramus guarauna
CCCGGTGCAGGTAGTACTGCTGTGAACACTTCAGCTCCAGCTGGCATCTGTTTGGCCCCTTGCAGGTTCATGCCACGCTGTGACTGACCTTGCACGATAACAGCAATGCGCACACTACTCACTGCTGGCTTTTTACCATTTGTTTACCCCACAGCTTTACCTACACTTTGCACACACGTTTTACACAGTCTCCAACTCAGTCTTCCCTGTTGTCTCAGTGTTGGTGTTTTTTTTTTGAAAAAAAAAAACCAAAACCAAAAACAAAAACAAAACCAAAAACAAGATACATTTGGGACTGAAGCTGAAGGCAGAATCCTGCAGCTCGAGCGTGCTCTCTCCTGGGTACTGTATCTGCACTGGAATTGCTGAACTTGGCAGGGAAATGGAAGAAAGAGACCCTGGAGCTGCTGGGCCACAAATGTGGGAGAATCCTGCCTGAGCCACCCCGAGCCATTCTTTGCCACGGCAGGGCCCTGCTCCTAGGGCTGCTCTGGGGCAGATCCATGTCTCCAAGCCAAGCGCACCAAGAAAGGGCAGGGCAAGAGGGACCTTTTCTGCAAAGCAGAGCCTGGGCTGAAAACACATTTCTCCTTCAGCAAACCAATTTGAGCCAGCACGTGCACAGTATGTGCAAGCAGCATCAGAGCAGCATCAAAGGCAAACTATTGCTTGGACACATGGAAGGGTGACACAGAGCAACTGCCTAGGAACACCAAGCACAAACTCTTATTTTTTTTCCCCTCTTGGGATCTACTTTTTTTTCTTGCAGTCTTCCAAAAAGCCCCGAGCCCTCCTCTGAATTAAGACTAGGGACAGTGCTAGAGCCATCGGTATCCCTGGATCACCGAGCAGGTCCCGGGGGCAGCAGCTGGGAAACCACCTCCAGCTCCGCCCAGGACCAGCCCAGGCCAGAAGAGCCGAACCGTTCCGCCCCGAAGCTGCTGCTGCTCCTCACCCCCTCTCTCGGCACAGCTCTCCCCCATCCCCTGCCCGCTCAGCCGCTCCCATCGGGAGGCTTTAGAACAAAGCACAGCGCAGGCTCTCGGGACCAGAATCATCCCGGTCTCCATCCCCTGAACAAGCCAACGGAGCTTAATTAATACAACCGTGTCCCCTTGCAGCTCGCTCAAGCGCTCTCCGAGGGGCAGGGTCCGAGTGCCGGAGCACGCCGGGGCTCCCACGCAGCCCGCTGCCCCACGCCCGGGGCTCCGCTCCTGGAGAAGGGAAGGAGAAGCGTCCGAGGGCGCTGGGGCAGCGGGGCGGGGGCAGCTCCGTGGCCCGCGGGGTGCGGCCCGCCCGCTCCCGCTCCTGCCGGCGGGGACACGGCGGGACACGGCGCGGGGCAGCCCAGGCCCCGGCTCGGCAGCCCCCGCCCGGCCCGAGCGNCCGCCCCAGCGGCGATGCGCCACTCCCCGTGCCGTGCACCGGCCCCCCTCAAAGGACGGCACCGTCTCCCCAAGCACCCCGCAGGGCTCCCCCGGTGCCGCAGCCCCGCCTGCGACAAAGGGCCGCGGCTCCCGGGGCAGCTGCTCCCCTCCCCGCACTCAGCATCGGCACCGCTCGGATCCAGCATGCGGCTCCGCAGCAGCTGCCCCACGGCGTCCCCCACGCCCAACCTCCTCCGGGAAGCACAGCAAAGGCGACCCCCAACTATCGGCCCCCCCGGGCCCCTCTCCAGGTCAGGAATTTCCCCCACCCCTCGGTGGGGCCGTGGCTGAGTCAGAGCCCCCTGCCCTGCCCCAGGCAGCTCCCCGGAGCACGCTGGCTCCTGGACCACGGCTGAGGGCTGCTCAGAGCAAAGGCAGTTCAAGCGCCTGACACCGGCACGAGCACATGTCTGTCTCCCAAGGACCCCACTGTGAGACCCCAGACTATTAAATGGCGACGGATCCTGGCACCAGGACTTGCCACTACTCGCACGAAACCAGAAGAGCTCATGTGACCCAAGCCTGAGGAAAGCACTTTCCGTTCCCATCTCTGATGGTGGGCCAAGTTTTCTCACCTCTCCTCCAGCTCTGCCACTTCTCCCAGCTGCTATCCCATCCCTTCACCCCTGGATAAGGGTGCTCATAGAGGGCAGCCACGCAGCACCCACCACCACGCGCTCCAGCTCTCCATGGACCCCCGAGGCAGAGGCAAAGCAAACCCCCTCACTTGCGCGATGGGCACCACGTTGCTCCATCAATACAAACGTGCTGCAACACGGGGTAAGGGTGCCCTGCGGGTTACAGCAACCCCACTACAAAAGTACCAAGGACTCACTTTGGTTATTTGATGAGGACAAGATACAAAAATCATGCAGGAGCAGAAGGCAGCTGGGACTTGAGGAGTGCAGACAGCGACAAGGGAGCCTGTACAGCCACAGCCAGAAACATGAGTGCTGCGCTAGTGCCTCTGCTGTGCTCCAGAGCAGGACGGGGCTCCCAGGACAGCAATGTGTGACTGAAGCACATGCTCAGTCCTCCATCCCCTCCGCAGCACTCCTGTCCCCACCCAACAGCAGGGCCCAGGGAGTGAGGCAGGCAAGAAGGGGCACGTGCTCCCTGCCCTCCTCTCCAGCCCTGCCAGCTCCCTGGGGACATCCCACATTGCCGTGGCCGGAGGCGCATGGAGCCAGGAGCCGTGTTTATCCCAGGCAGTGATGCAGGCTGCGGGGAGACACTTGGAGCAGCCACACAGGCTCTCCTGGGTGAAGGTCCTTAATTCCCTCTGCAGAGGGATTAACCAGCCAGGCTAGTTTCCTCCAGTAAGAGTGAAATCAGGTGGAGCAGAGATGGCTGTTGGATGTGGCAGGAAACTTCACTTTAGAGGTGTTGCAGACCCTCTTCCCCTGAAGCACCATAGACCCCCTCCATCAGAGCCGGCACAGGGCCCTGATGTGGGGAGAGCAACATCTAGCTGCTACAGATCACAGGTTTTGCCCACATCTCCCCAAGGCCCCAGACACGATGTCCTGAAGCCCTTTGTACTTCTACACAATAACTGCTGACAAGGGAAGCAACAGAAATCCCTTCTCTCTGGGATGTCCAGGGGTCATGTTCACCCCATGAAAGGTAGGTTCCACAGATGCAGTTTCAAAGCCACTTTCTAGTACAGAAAGACAACATTTAGACACAACTAGCTGTCTCTTAATGGCTTCTAGATACCAGACTTTAAGAACATTTACTGCCCATTTACTGCTATCTTGTAAACATGGTTGCTAAGATGCAGCTGTACAATGAGAAACCATCTTCAGAAGTGTCCTTCCACTGCAGCGCAGGATCTGAGAGCAGCTGGCTGGGCAGTTACTGCACCGAGATTCAGGGCAGCAGCAACCCGCAGAGCTGCCCAGCCCAGGTCTACTCACAAACCAGGCTACAACCTTGGGATACAAACTCTTCCCTCAAATCAATGACCATTTCAGGCACGTTTTCCTTTCAACCACCACAAACACAGTGGGAACAAGCAGATTTGCACGTGTGGCATCAGGAGCTCGTCAGCAGACTGGCACCCCAGGGCTGTCAGTCAGGCTGTGCTCTGGGTACCCATGGCTCCGTGGCCCTATTTCCTTTAGGGGAAAATGGGAAAGGAATTAACAGGGACTAAAATCAACTCCATTCACAGGGCAGATGTGTCAGCAATCTCAGCAAATCCAACAGGTCAGCCAGGCAAGTCCATTTGTGGGGTGAGGCTCCCATGACCAAAAGCTCATGTTAGAATGTGGGTGCATCCCCAGTTCCTTTGGTGGTCAGCCCCAGGGCAATCCCTCCTTGCTGCAATGCAGTCTCCACTTCAAGAATGGCTGGCTGGCTTGCTGCCCAGCCAGCTATCCTGTTTTCCCTGCCCTCCATCCTACCTGCTCCTTCTACAATTGTCCATCGAGAGCAACGTATTCAGTGCTAAGGTAAGAGGAGAACCCCAGCTCCTTTCTCTTTTCTCGGCACACAGACACCGTGTGATGCATCCACCCAAGACCAGCTACGCTCCACAGAGCGCCCTGCTACATTGTCTGGCTTCACCTGCAAGCAGAGATCATTTTCCCTCCAACAAGCAGCACGTAGAGCAGCCCTAGCAACAGCTGTCTGCTCCTGCAGCTAGCAGGGAAGCTGCAAGCTACCGAGGGATCATCAGCAGGTGTCAAAGCAGAGTCCCTGTGCTCAGGCCCAAGCCAGTGGAACAACACACAAGCCGCCCCATCAACACCAGCCGGACGGCTCAGTGGCCCCAGTGTCCACATCACTAGGTAAATAGAACACCAGACAGGCAACCCACAAGGAATACTGCTTTCAAGCAACAAACTTCAGTGTTGATGGCTGAGAAGCACCTGCGTTACTCTGCAAAACCCCACAAGACAAACCAGGTGTAAGCACCACTTACATTTCCTCTCGCAAGAATTTCATTCATTTGTCAAGGCGCTTTTCTCCTCTGGCAAGACCTTAAAGGATGCCACCATCTCTGCCAACCTCCTTGGTGCCCCCAGCTCCCCCCGGGCACAGCTGGCAGGCGCGGGGCTCCGGCACATCTGCAGCAGCATCATCAGGCAGCAGCTCTGCTCCAATGGAGGCTTTCAACCCTTCCTCCACCCTGCCTTCAATCACTGCAGGATTATCAAGGACCCTGGGAGGTTGTCACGGATGTTCTCTTCTGTGTACTTGCTGTCACCGAAGTAATTAAACAAAGGTCAAAGGGCGTTCCTGGAGGAGCTGAGCAGCCAGTTAAGCCTCTCATCTGCAGCCCAGCCCAGCGCACCAAGTGGTTCTGGGCATTTCCAAGCCAGCCAGCAGCCATACCGCCCATCAGGGACTTGTGGGGTGATGGCTGCCTGTCCCAGCGCTGGAGGTCTCTGCAGGTGGATGTTGAAAAGCCACTGACAGAACCACAGGTGTGACAGCTACAGCCAGGATTTGCTCCCAAAGCATCAGCCTGAAGAGGAGCCTCTGGCATCTGCAAAAGAGCCTAGCAGAAAAGGTCCAGCATACGGAAAATCCCGCTGCTGAGGATGGACGGGGGCCCAAGTGTGTTTCAGTGAATGCCCTGGTCTCGGAAGAGCCACTTTGCCCCTGGGTAAGGGACCCGCAGGGCCCCCAGCTGGGCCAGCAGACCAGGGCAACAAAGAGAGGAACAAAGAGATACTTGAGATGGGTCTAAGCACCTGACTTTTGCAAACCCAACCTCATGGAAAGGCCGTGTCCTCCAAAGCACAGCCCGACATGACTCCATAGGTCATTCCACACTGTGCAAGGTATTTGATCCCTTTGTGCTCCTTGGGAGGTATCTTCCAGTGCAATCACACTGCCTCCACTTGTTTGTCCTGCCTTGGACAACTTTGGGGCTCACTTGTCTTTTCAGCCACATTTGACAGAAGGGTCAAGACTCAGAGGCGCTTGGTTTTGTGAAAACAGGCAGCACGTGGGGCAGAGAGACCCTGTTTGTGCTCCCAGTGCAGGAGGTGCTGCAGCCTTTAGCAGACATTTGGGAATTCACACCCAGGAGCAACTGACTCAAGGTCCAGCAGTGGGACAGCCTTTGGTAGGAGCTTGCACCTTTTACAAACCAAGCAGCATCCCCAACTGGAAGAAACCCTTGAAGAGAGCTCCTGGTCAGCACAGGGACTTCTGCCAAAGTATCTGCTGTGTCTTCTCTTGCCAACATGGGACAACATGGGACAACCAGGACATTGTTGGCACTGAATAGAGCACCACAGAATTGGGTCCTGCCAGAAGGGAGAAGTTTTAGCTTGAGAAATTGTATGCACAAACCTTTCTCATACCCCAGAGGAGGAAAAATCTGGTTGATGTGTTCACCTTGCAGGCACCGTGGCTTACTTTGGTCCTCCGGACAAGCCTGAGCTTGCTGCTGAGACCCGTCCCACACCGACACCTTGCCTGCTGCACAGCTGCGCTGGCCACGGGCACCCACTAGCAGCTGTCTCCGGGACCCTGTCCTTGAACATCCTTGAGGACTGAGGACATCCCTGCCTGCCAGCCTGAGCAGGGGCAGATGTGTTGTCCCTTGGCACACTCCCAAGCCGTGGGATCTGCTGCACCCTGTGCAAAAAACGGGAGAGGCCTGGACTCCGGTAGGGAGACCCCCAGCCTCACCTCTCCCGCCTACAAAACGTGATGCTCACGGACTGCTCTGCACGATCAGCTGCTCATGGCAGGGACAGCCCCTCAATCACCACCAGTCCAGCCACTCCACCCACAGGTAAATTCCCATTTTCTGCTTATGAAAATCCTTCTTAGCTTCTGGCATCGCTGAACCTTACTCGGGGACAGACTGTGCAGTGGCACTGGATCTGTCACGCATGGCCCCACCATGCCCCACTCCCAACTGGATTTGGAGGCATCGCTTGCAGAGTAAATTCGGAGCAACAAACACCTGCTGGAAGCGCACGGACTGCCCAAGTTGAGAAGCCAACAGCGCAAGTCCAATTTCTGGGGGGCAGAGCCCCTCACCAGCACTCTCCCTGACACCTTCCCCAGGCGGCACAGCAGCCAGGTGGTCCCTCTAGTTCGTGCCCACTCCTGCCTGCAGTGTGAGCTGCGGGTCCCGGCAGCAGCCTGCCACCGAGCACCACTGGTAGATTTGGTGCGCCCCAGAGCACCAATGGCAGCATCTCCTGAGGCCGCGGTACCCAGAGCCACGGCCTGCCACCCCCGCGCGGTGCTGGTCTAGACAGCAGAGGTCTCGGGCCCGGCGCAGCGAGGCCCAGCCCCAGCTCTCCTGCCACAGCTTGTGCTGCTGCAGCAGTGCAGCCACGTCACTCCTCAGCCAACCGCCCGGAGAAGGTCACGGTGCCACTAACCCTGACCTCCCAAAGAATCTTATCAGGAGGCTGGTGCTGTAACACCACTTAGCACTGCGCACACACGTTCTGCTTTGGCAAGCGTGCACGTGGATTGACGTTAGCACTTGGTGACCCGGCTGGCACAAACTGCACGCTGCCTCCTGCACCCAAGGCTCGGCACCGCACCACACCTCTCCAGCTCCCTGCGCTCCTCAGGGACACGGTTTCTTTCCAGTGCCGCCGTGCTGAACATTGGCGCGGCCCCAGGAACATCCGCCCAGTGCTTTTCAGGGACAGCAGCAGCAAAAGACAAGGTGAAACCTTTCCTCTGACGACCACCACGCCAAAAAATGAGTAGGGTAAGCACAACTGTTGCAGGGAGGCCTGCTCCCAGCCAGACACTGCAGCCTTCCGCATCACATCCTCTGCTGCAGGGCTACCCCGTCTCTCTCCCCAAGTGCCTCTCACGAGCACACACTCTGCAAGATAAAAGAGACCTGCCCTACAGCATTTTCCTGGGCTACACATTTCTACAATCCAGAAGAAATCGCAGTGTTACTGGAAGGCACGGCCATACCCTCCCCTGGTTCAGCAGCCTCTGCCCTGTGCTGGCATCAGCCTCTGCACAGACTGTCTTGTGAGCGAGAGCTGAAGACCGATCCCCCAGAAAACAAATTCAACAGGAGCAAAGGGAAACTATTTTTCAGCTGGCTCAGCTTCCTGGTCTTGCTCTTTACCCAACAGCACAAATCCATGCCTGGGAGGGACCACAACGAGCGCCGGATCCGGAGGGGGTACTCCCTTCTCCTAGCTCCGACCTGGGCAGACACACGACGAGTGGCCAGGTAACCTTGACCTTGCTGCAATTACAGAGCCAGCTTCCCACCTCTGCTACCTCCTGGCATCTGCAGTACACAGGCCAATGTCCAGTGCTCCCCTTTTTGAATCCTTGACCGCCTTCTCCTGTATTTTTCTCCACTTGCTCCACATGTTGAAGCATGGGGACCTCTTCCAAAATAAAGCTGCATTTTTTTCCTCCATGGGACGCTCCCAGGTGTCAGCTGAAAGCAAGGGAGAGGACGCAGTGTCCAAATACACCACATCCTCATTCTCAGCAGGACTGCTCCACGTTTTGATGCTGTTCCATGCTGTCACAGCAAGCAGCCAGAGGAGCACGGGGAAGGGGAGCCAGGCAGCTCTGCCAGGAACCACCGCAGCAGGCAGAGGAGTCAGGGAGGCCGCGCTCTCATTTGGCCACTGCTCAGGAGTTACGCGGGTGAACGCTGACGGCCCTCGGTCTCAGCTGTGGCTCACCGGGGAGCTGAGTCTCCACACGCAGGGCCAAATCCCACTGCTGCCCCAGCACCTCCACTGCTGCCCCACAGAGGCCCTGAGCTGAGCAGCAATGCAGGCCTGCGGGGGACAACGTCGAGCATGTAACACGTGTCGCTTGATCTCAAAATCACTCTGGGAATTTTTGTAAACAAAGATACATAAATCCTACTTCCTCCAAAGAGGGAAAATGAAATTACACAATTACTATATGCAAGGCTGTTTATAATTGACTATATGCTTAACCTCTCTTCCTATTTTCAGTATGTCTGAACATCCCGTTTCCATCCTGCCAGCCAGGGACCAAGGGACCTTTACACCAGCCATTCATAAGGTGACAGACCACAGGAACTGATCCACAGAAAGGCAGGACAGTGCTGCAGGTTATTAGAGCAAGACATGCTGCTCAGTTCAGACAGGACACGTGTCCCATCTCTCCACTTTCACGGAACAGGAAATTAGAAACAGTTAACCTGGGGTAGATGGAAGAAGGATTTACATAATTTTAAATGAATAGACAAAATACAAATTCAGCCATCTAGAAATACAGGACTGCACTGTTTGGGTCCAGAGGTCATGCCAAGCACCCTCTGCTCTTTTATCCCACCGAGACCAAGGATCTGACCAAGGGAGATTGGAAGGAGCTTGTCCAGCTGGAGCTGCCCAGGGCTGACAGTCTGAAAGTACCACCAGAGAGGGACTTGCCTTCTCAGTTTAGTAACTTTGGATTAGTTTAATATTATTGGCAGGAGAGGGACAAAACCAGACTACTTCTTTCTCTTTTCAGATCTTGGAAAGCTCTTTGTCCCATCCACCAGCAAGTATTTTCATTTCTGAAGATACTAAGAGCCTTTATAAAAGCATTATTTTATTAGGATTGGTTTACACAAAAGGCTTTGGTGAAAAACCTTTTCCCCACCCCAGGACGAATGTCTTTGCCCATGTCACCTCATGGATTTCCCTAACCTCTTCATAAAGCTTAGCAGTGAGTTATAGAGCCTTTCTTCTTCCCTCAAAGCCTTGGATTACATGCCTCAGCCACTACTTGTAGCCTAACTCTGCAAAGCTCTTTGGGACAGAATTTAGATAAGCAGTAGTTTAAAACCAAGATCTTAACCTGCTGCGTGCAGTACAGCCTTCACCCTGAGCCCACACAGGACCCACTCCGCAGACCACTTCCTCTCCACTGCAAAAGCAAACAATTCCCTGCTAAAGTGTTTAGTTTTCTTTGTATGAGTTCACCTTTTAAACTAACACATCTGAAGACTATCCAGTGGTTTATGAAGTAGAAGAGCCTCTTATATCACAGCCTCCTCCTCTCTGGGGAGGTGGGAAGAAAGTTGCCTGAGCCTCATCCCTTGCAGAAATAATCCTGCTCAGGAGCATCAAGCCGTAACAGTTTTAAAAACAACGTCCTCAAAAAAAATCAGGGATTTCAGCGTCTTAATTATAATGACACTTTACTGAAAGCACAAACCTGGGAGTGCAGGAAATTCATTAAAAAATATCATAATTTAAATACTGCTCTGAACTCCTCTAATATTTTCATTCTATTACATTCATAAAGTAGAATACTGTTTAAGTCCTAACACACTAAAAAACATTTTTTCAATCAAATGACCAGTCTATCAGGGATAAATCTTATGCAAGTTTCAGACAAGAAGTAGAGAGGATCTCTGTACCTCCTCAGGTGGGAACCTGAGTACAAAATCAGCCCTAGAGAATCCCTGGCCAGAGCCATTCACACATACTCAGAACCTGGTGCTGTTCTTTCATCAAGCCAAGACAGGCTAGATCTGACTTCCACGTGGTTTTGTTATCTTGTGACTGCCTCAACCAGACTGCTGTCCCATGCTGTGGTTGCCACTGTGTGGCTGCAAATGGTATTCCTGGGAGGAATACAGAGAAACTGTCCGAGCAGCCAGGGATCAGGTTAGAAAAGCCAATGCCCTGATAGAATTAAATCTGGCCAGGGATGTCAAGGACAAGATGAAAAGTTTCTATAGGTACATCTGTGATAAAAGGAAGACAAGGGAAAATGTGGGTCCCCTCCAGAATGAAACAGGAGACCTGGTTACCCAGGATATGGAGAAGGCTGAAGTACTCAATGAATGTTTTCCCTCAGTCTTTGCTGGCAAGTGCTTGAGCCACACTGCCCAGGTCAAAGACAAGGACTGGGAGAATGAAGAACCGCCCACTGTAGGAGAAGATCAGGTTTGAGACCATCTAAGGAACCTGAAGGTGCACAAGGCCATGGGACCTGATGAGATACATCCCCATGTCCTGAGGGAACTGGTGGATGAAGTGGCTAAGCCACTCTCTATCATATTTGAGAAGTCCTGGCAGTTCGGTGAAGTTCCCACTGACTGGAAAAGGGGAAACATAACCCCCATTTTTAAAAAGGGAAAAAAGGAAGACTCGGGGAACTACAGTCTCACCTCTGTGCCAGGCAACATCATGGAGCAGATCCTCCTGGAAACTATGCTCCGGCACATGGAAAATAAGGAGGTGATTAGTGAACACCAACATGGCTTCACTGAGGGCAAATCATGCCTAACAAATTCGGTGGCCTTCTATGATGGGGTTACAGCATTGGTGGA
>VXBL01010514.1:52074-98256 GCA_013400195.1 Aramus guarauna
AGAGACCTACAACAGTGTGGGCATTGACCACCTCTCCAGGCAAGCCTGTTCCAGTGTTTGACCACTCTCTTGGTAAAGAAATGCTTCCTCGTGTCCAGTCCAAACCCCCCCAGTGCAGCTTTGAACCATTCCCACGCGCCCTGTCACTGGATCCCAGGGAGAAGAGAGCAGCACATCCCTCTCCACTCCTCAGGAAGCCGCAGAGAGGGATGAGGTCACCCCTCAGCCTCCTTTTCTCTAAACCAGACATGCCCAAAGTCCTCCCTGCTCCTCAAAGGACATTCCTTCTGGCCCTGTTGCCCTCCTCTCAATGTATCCAAGTACCTCCACAACCCCCTTAAATTGTGGGGCCCAGAACTGCACACAGGACTCAAGGTGAGGCCACCCCAACGCTGGGCGCAGAGGGACAATCCCCTCTCCTGACCAGCTGGTCCTACTGTGTTTGATGCTCCCTGGAATGTGGTTTGTCCTTTGGGCACACTGCGGGCTCCGACCAGCACCCCCAGAACCCTTTCTGCAGGGCAGCTCTCCAGCCACTCCTCTCCCAATTTATACTTGTGCACAGCATCTCTTACAAGTGCAACTCTGTGCTCTGAGCCGCAGCAGGAAAAGCAAATAGTGACACAAATGTTGCGCTCTGTACCCATCGTTCTTGTGAGTGAAAATAACCCAAAACACCAACCCAAGAGGAGTTGCAAACCCTGCAACTTTAGATAGCTTAAGCCACGCTGAACAATGAGGGTTTCCAGCCAGGAGACAGCAGTTTTTTCTTTTCTAGCCAAATAATGAGTTATCTTCTGTGCAACAGACAGTAAGAGAGAGGAGAGTCTTTTAAACATTGTTTGACTAAAAAAGACAGCGATTCAATAACCAGCATCACATGTTTTTCAATCCTGCCTGCTTGGAGGAATTGGGGAGAGATTTGCAGGGAGAGGACAAAGGTGGAGCTGTGAATAGCTCCGGCCCAGAGCGCTGCCCAGCCTGGTGCCTGCCTGCTGCCGCCTCACAGACTGCCGCCATCTGCGGCATCACCACCTTCACATCTGCAGTGTGTTTAGCACCTGCACCTAGTCATATACATTTCGATAAGTGTGAATTCATGGATCGGTTCAGCCCAAAGATACGGGAACACCAGTGAATTTTGATAGTACACCCAAGGCTAAAATTTCACTAATCAAGTGGCCCATTTTGGGCCATCTGGTTTAAAGCATTGCAGAACTTTTATCTGTTTTCTTTTTAAAGTGTTCTGGTTTATGTGCGTGTCCAGGGCAGAGCTGAATAATATTTGTGAGAAACAAAACAGTAACATTGCAGTTTTGTGGGATTACATATAGTTCCTCACTCAAAATTCCTGTGAGTAGTTCCTTTCCCCTCTACCGTTTCTTGTGCAATACGAGACTTTTCAGATTATCAGTGAGAACTTGAAGGAGATTATTATTTCACAACCAGGCATCTGACCGTCTCAAGGTTAGCTGGCAGTTCCCCAGGATTTCAGTCTAAAAATAGATACCTTTTTAAGCAACTTGTCTGGTTTGGTTTTTGGCTCCTGCGAATGTTTACTCCAGGAACCGTGAAGCGTATCAGAAGAAAAGCCACAGTAAAGACAGCACTTCAGTTTCCTACCTGATACCCAAAGCAAATGCAACACAGAGAATCAGCCTCTTTGTTAACAAAGAGCAGCACTTTCACTAATGAAAGGTTTCAAACCCATTTCCAAGCCAAATATTGCTTTGGCAAGTCTGTGTTGAGAATGCCAAGAATTAAATTCAGGCCTTTCTGTTAATTGAAATGGCCTGGTGTGACATGGTGCATCTGTAGGACAACTGCTGGTGGAGGGTCACTTTGGGTGATAGGGCAGTGTGTTGAAATCAACACTTAACTGACGGTCCGAGGTCTGCTCTTCAAGAGAGCTATTTATTATCCTTTGTAATTCCTCTGCAATTTAAGACTAAGTTAAATGTTTGTTAAAGTCAGCAGGTGTTAAAGCAACTGTTTGGTAGATAAGCAAGTATTGACATCACGGGTCTGCTTGTCCTTCTAGTCTCAATTTGCCTTCAGTTATAAACAGATCAGAAGATGAAGCACATCTTCTTCCAATATCATCATCTATCATATTTCATACATATATATGTGTGTGTGTTACATATATAAGATACATCAGCATAGCGGCAGTGTGACCAGCAGGTCGAGGGCGGGGATTCTGCCCCTCTGCTCCGCTCTGCTGAAACCCCCCTGCAGTGCTGCGTCCAGCTCGGGGGTCCCCAGGATGAGAAGGACATGGAGCTGTTGGAGCGAGTCCAGAGGAGGCCACGGAGATGATCCCAGGGCTGGAGCACCTCTGCTATGGAGACGGGCTGAGAGAGTTGGGCTGGTTCAGCCTGGAGAAGAGAAGGCTCCAGGGAGACTTGATTGTGGCCTTTCAATATATAAAGGGGGCTTATAAGAAAGACGGGGACAGACTTTTTAGTAGGGCCTGTAGCGATAGGATAACAGGTAATGGCTTTCAACTAAAAGAGGGTAGATTTAGGCTAGGTCGAAGGAAGACATTTTTTATTATGAGGATGGTGAGGTACTGGAGAAGCTGTGGATGCCCCCTCCCAGGAAGTGTTCGAAGTCAGGCTGGATGGGGCTTTGGGCAACCTGTAGTTGTAGTGGAAGATGTCCCTGCCTACGGAAGTGTGATTGAACTGGATGACCTTTGAAGGTCCCTTCCGACTCAAACCATTCTATGATAGGTGATGTATAGCTTGCCTCTACGTTATGCATCACAGCGGCAGAAAGATGCAGGCGATTCCCTGAAGTCCATTTTGTGGGAAAAGTGATCTGTGCAAGTGTTTTAGGATGAGTTGGGCTGAAAAGGGTTTATAAATGGGAAATCACACTTTTGGGGGGTAGCTGTTTCCAGATACCTTGCAGAACTGAGATTTTAGGGGTTTTCAGGCAGAAGTGGAAGTTCCAGGCCATCTGCTGATCTCATGAAAGCTCTTATTTATTCCCTGTCAAATGAGAGATTTCTGCAGCCTGGCCTTGCTAACACCTTTATTCCCCAGCTCAGGTCTCGGGGGTCAGCCTGTTCACAGAGTTCTTCCTTGATAAGCTCCTGCCTAAATTTACCAAAAGTAGAATAATTTCATGCTCTTTTTTTTTTGGTGTTTTTTTTTGTTTGTTTGTTTGGTTTTTGTTTGGTTGGTTTTTGTTTTTTTTTAATTTGCTTCTGGAAATTGTCTCACTCAGCAAAGTTCTGGAAGAAAGGATTTGGACCTATCTTTTTCTATACTGGCAATGAAGGTGACATCTGGACTTTTGCTCAGAACTCTGACTTCATATTTGAATTAGCAGAGGAACAGCAAGCACTTGTGATTTTTGCTGAGCATGTGAGTATTTTAGTCATTATGCATACTCTAGAGTCTTGTTCTCTTCAGTATTACCAAAATCAGCTTTCTGGAGGTCTGGAAAAATAAGAATATTTCTTACTACGAAGCTGAGGTATACCTGCTATAAGCTTTCTCCTCGTGGTAGCAACTCTTCTTTAACCATAGCTTCTGATTATTTTTTTTTTAATATGCCTACCAGCAATCCAGGATACCGGCTGCTCTTTCAGTAAAACCTATGCCATGGTGTATTTGCTTTAGACCAGTGCTTTTGTAAGTCGTTTCCATGGGCCTTGATCTCCACACAGGACTAGAGAGTTATTTTGTTCAGATAATATTTAATCTCCGTAGCCTGCAGAGTCCCAAGCCAACATTTCGGACACACTCTATTAGATCTATTATTCCACAACTTATGCATGAAAGGATTACCCTGTTCCCTTTTCTAGTTGGGGATTTCCGGAGAGAGATGCATGTCGAGGGCCTGCTCTGCACCCACTGAAGTAGCTTGTCATGGCCTGTCCATCCTCTATACAATGTGTCCTAAAGGTCGGTCTCTATCAGGTGGAGGAGACAAGGCACTTCCTCAGTTACGAACGAGTTGAAGGACACCACGTGCTCTGTTATCGCTTCCTGTTGTGCACACTTATCCCAGTTCTATAGTGAGAACAGAGAAGACCCAGACCTCGACACCTCCGTTTCCTCAGCGTATCTCTTTCCTTTCAGAGGTACTATGGGAAGTCTCTTCCCTTTGGACTTGAGTCAACACAGCTGAAGAAAACTGGTCTGCTTACCGTGGAACAAGCCCTTGCTGACTACGCAGTGCTAATTACTGAGCTTAAGCAGCAGTATGGTGCTGCAGACTGCCCTGTCATCGCTTTTGGAGGCAGGTAAAGGTTGTGTGTCCTTCCCTTCTCTACATCCTTTCCCAGCCACACTTGTGCTGTTCTCATAGATCTGTTTGGCTCCCAAGCAAGTTCTAAAGGCAGAGCTATAAGCTGTCCAACAGAGAGCAGATGTGCCTGTGCCTGAGCTCCCAAGAGCTCATCACCAAGCCCTAATCAGCTCTTCCATCAAGAATTAGTCTCAATTTGTGATAGCTTTGGAAAAGCACCACTGACTGGGTGTTTCTAGGCATCTTCAATGTAAGTGTCATCCAGAACTGCAGAAAATGAGAAATTCCTCCTGCAGGATAAGAACACTTTACATTGGAAATACAGAAAACTAGTAAGTGGTAAAATATTCTTTCCAGGGGCCACCCAGCTTTTTATTAAACACAGCCTCTTTAACAACATCCAGTTATTTTCATTGTAGGCTCTTTATAATTCTGCTCTGCGACCTGCTGCTTGGTTGCTCCTCGCTTCCTAGCAGAAATCTTTCCCCAAAGTGTTTGCTCTGTTGCAGCTGTGTGATGTTCTTGTCTCTTGACTGGCTCCCCACACTTGTATTAGAGGGATGCTTCCCTTTAAAAGGCTTCCACCGAATACAGAGCTTTTCTAATTCATTGCAGTGAGCTAAAAAGCATTTGACCTGACAGTTATCATTAAGCTTCCAGTTCACTGTGGTGGTGGCTCAACTGTTGATCTCAGAGGTGTTTGTTCTGTGACCGTTGGGACGGCAGCTAGCGTGAAAAGGGCCAGGACCTGTCCTGGGTTCAGCAAGACCTGCTGGCTGGGCTGCATGTTACACTCCAGTTCTGTGTGTGCAAATCAGAGTTCAATTTGCCACAGCCCTGAACAGCACTAAACCCACATGGAGATTACTGAAATACAGCACAGCATTTCCCATGGGAGAAAAAAAAAAAACCAAACAACAAAAACCAAAACCCTCTTCTGTTGCTTATAACTTTGCTGAACTTCAACCTGAAATTCCTTGTAGCAGGTTTCAGCTAATGCCTGTTTCCAAGACCAGGGTTAGAGAAATGCATATTGCTTTACATGTGGGTGATGTAGGAACGGTATTTACCCCAAACTCTTGAGGTGGTGGGGAGGGAGACTGGAATTCTTGTAAGCTTGGAGTTAGACTGGGTGTTACCTGCGTTTTAGGGATGTCATTTGCCACCCTCAGGAGTGACCTCAGAGTAACTCCATAAACATTGGCATGTAACTCTTGTCACCTTGGGTTTGTCTAGCACCCCTTGATATACCTGCAGATTGTGGCCCTGGCACTGGAGGTGGCTTTGAGTTTTACTGTGGTATTTGTTCATGTCTCCCATTCCCTATATGTGTGTCGATATTCTCTGCAGCTGTTATTTAGGGTGCCCGGGGAGAATACTCTCCACTTCCCAGCACTAGAGAGGGCTCCATATTCTGTAGTGTCCAGGGACACCCTTTGCGAAGAGCCTAGCTAGTCTTTATAATCCATGCAAAGTGTGTCTCCTTCCCCCATTGAACAGTGCCAGCTTCACTCGAGCCCTGCTTGGTTCTGCACAGAAGCTCTCAGGATACACTGAGGATGGTGCAGAGTTAAATATTGCAGCAGGATTTACATTTGGCTGCAAAAGCAAACTGGGCTGCTGTATTCCCACCAGAGCTGGTGCGAGCGTTTGGGGAGAGGCCAGTAAGAACACAATGTGTGCTGCTTGTTGACCATAACTGGATTTTTTTCCACAAGGAAGGCACCAGCTAGATATCCATATCCATTCTTGTCGCTTTGGATTAGGTGAGCCTGTGACTGCTCGCCTAAACTTTTAAGCTACTGTGTTATAAGTTATCTGTTAAAGGTAGTAACTCTCTTGTCTCTCCTGCGGCAGCTACGGAGGAATGCTGAGTGCTTACATGAGAATGAAATACCCAAACGTTGTGGCCGGAGCGTTAGCTGCCAGTGCTCCTCTGTTGTCTGTGGCTGGGCTTGGAGACCCCACCCAATTCTTCAGAGATGTAACAGCAGTAAGTAGCATCTCTTTTCAGGAGCATTCTTTTCTTCCTTTAAGAAGGCTGGATTCTTTTCCGTTTCCATGTGTTTAGACTGACATCTGTCGTCACAGCATCAGTGCTGGGCAGGGAATGCAATGAAACTGGAACCCTCAAGGAAAAGCAGAGCTGATGGCTGAGCACTGCCTTCGCCATGGCAGCTCAGGGCCCAAAGGTGCTGCTCTGATGAGCAGCGCAACTCGGTTCCAGCACCTTTAGTACCACTAGGGATTCACTTTCCCCTTTCTAGTGACTTGACCATATGACACCCCGAAAGTTTTCCTTGGTACCTGGCTGAACCCACTTTGGATGATTTATCCTTCAAATCCCATCCCAAAATGCTGTATTTTGCATTGATATCAACGATTCACAGCAGCTTCTTAGTCCCAAGATGGCTGCATTTCAATGAAGAGCTTGGAAATCTTCATTTCACTAACTAAAAATATGCAAGGTGTCCTGGGTTCACTTAAAACCAACATTTAAATGTGGCTTTCACCTTTTGAGGACACAGCGCCCATAGGAAGGTGGTATTGCTTAGAACTGACTTACATTTTGCTTGTAAGGAAAGAAACGTACTACCTGGTAGCACTGAAATCTTGCGATGGTATCTGTTTTGTCTCTTTGACATGAATTTCTAGATCTGGACAACACAGATGGCTTTGCATGAGCTGCTTGTGTATGAAAGTTGTGGTCTTTTTGCTCTTATTTACGTATATCAGAACCTTATTTCAATGCAGAGACTTACAGGACAGATCGCATTACCACTAAGTGTAGAGACTATCATATGAAAATAAATACAATAGCATTTTAAACTTTAAGTGTATAAGAGAACAAAAGACATCTTGTCTTAAAATTATACTTAAAATGTCTAACTGCATAAAACAAAAAATGTAATACCACATCACCATCTAACAAGCCCTGCAGTGGGAATTCGTTCCTGGTTAAAGCTAATTCCTTCTCAGAAGCCCTGTTCAGCTGATAGCTCTGTCTTGCTTCAGCCGTGAACATGCTATGAGTCATTACATACCCCTGAAATTAGGGCTTTGACCTTTAAACATGAAAAAACTTCCCAATTCATTTTAAAATAGATTCTCTCTGCAGTGGTAAGCCAACCTCTAGGCAAGCACTTTGTGTTGTTTCAAAGTAATTCCTTCCACCTTCACTGTGTTTGCATAAAAGCAATCTGCGCATCTGAAACCTGAATTCAGTTGCTCTTGGTGAGAGAACACCCCTGAGAGCTGTTAATACTAATAAAGGCACAAACCTTTCATAAATCATTGCAGGAGCTCTCTCTTCCTGTGAGTCAGCGTGCATTGTCTCAAAGCAGCTTTCTTGTGACTTTTACAGAGCTTTTCCAGCTCATTTCGTAAGCCTCCAGCTCACGGGGGAAGTGAGCAAAGGGCAGAAAGTTGATTTTGCGTAAAGATTTGCATAAGACTAGGTTATATGTGCCAACTGCCCTGCATGCACGTGCGTGCTTCCCAAAAGGTTACTGCTTCGGGGGCTGCTCAGGTCAGTTTAGACATCTCAATTAGGTGTGATTCAAAAGAGCAAAGCTGGCCGCCTGGAGGGGGAACAGCTTTCCTTGGGATGGCTGTAGTGCCTCCTGCTTCTGTGACGGCTCAGCTGAACCCTTCCTGGGTCTGCAGGGGAGAACTGGAACAGGGGGTGGTTCCTCAGGGTGCTGCGCTGCACCAGTCCAGCGTTGCCTGGTGTGGAGCTCAGCTGTCACGGCAGCTGGAGCAGACTTGCTCTTCTGTCCCAGGCTGATCTGTCCCCACACTCCAATTAGAGCCATTAGTAGATGGAGATCAATAAGCACATCCAGAAAGAGAATTGGAACCCCTAAAGGGATGCCCAGGTAAACTGTGGAAAACTCCATAGAGATTTCTCTAACCTCAACTATCAGACAAAGGCAGAGTTAGGAATAAAAGAAAGGTCTCAGATCTGTTTTGAGTTGAGGCTGGGTCTTTAAGAAAAATGCTTAGCTAGTGATTTGTGGTTATTTAACCATTGCTCTAGCAGGGTAAAGTGACCTTAAAAGAGCCCTAATAATTCTTATTATTACAAGGCACTGATTGCCAGCAGATCTCAAACCGCCTTACAAGCTGACAGAAGAGAACCAGTTTGGGTTGCTGGAACCTTCACTGACAGAAACAACTTTCACCAGTGTAACCAGCCACAGCTCTTCAAACATACCTTAAAGTGCTCTTTTGGGATCAGTAATGTTTTTGCCAAGAAAAAAGATGTAGCCTTCTTCGGTATCTGGCAGGCTTATGAAGGTCTTGGTTCCCAAACCAGTGCTCTGCCCCCAGTGCATAACTCCGTGGTGTCTTCTCATAGACACAGTGCAATTGGAAGGACTCTACTGTGTGTTTAAATAAAAAAAAAAAAACAAAAAAACAAAAAACAAAAAACAACAACAGAAAACTTTGGGGCCTGGCACCCTCTTCCCATGTCCTGTGTCTCCTCTTGCTGTTTCACATTCAGTCTCATGGCTCTGTTACTGGAAAGCGGCAAAATAATTCACTCTTTAAGACTTATTCTGAAGTTTTCGAAAGCAGGCATTCTTTATTGCAGCACTGGGTGCACAGGGGATAGCTCCACCTAACGTGTGCATCCAAAAGACAAAAGTTCATTCTTTATGTAGCTTAAGACATGAATATTCATACATTTTTAAAGAAATCTCCACCTCTTCTCCTATCTATTATATTTACATAATGCTGGCGTTGCAAAACTACACTAAGCATGCGCAGGGGTCTCGCGTGGTCATTTGGGGAGTTGTCCCCCCACTCCTTTTTCCCTTTTATGGCCTTGAGGACAGTTTCTTCTCCTTGGATGTCTCCCAACTCTGTTGTCCAGCCAAGCTGTTCTTCCTTATCAACCCTGTTTGGGCAATCCTGCCAGGATGTTTCTATTGTCAAGGTCAGGATATCTTCTCCGTACACATTAATTACTCATAGGCCTTGTTAAATTCAAAGCTAATCGTTGTTTGGTAAAAGAATTTCTCAACATTTCAATATTCACAGGTATCAGCTCCACGAAGTGCAAAGTCATCCCAGTGAGACCTGAGGAAACAGTTGCTGCTTGGGCTGAGCTGTGCAGAATGTTGGCGTCTGCTGGTTGGCTGGAGGACAAGGCAGAAGCACTGGCGTTGCTGCCCCTGGAGATGCAGATGAGGTTCTCACCAGTGGGCCAGTAACCTCTGTCATCTCCTGGTGCTTCTGGCAGTTCTTCCCAGCGCAGCCTCCACACGTATCTCCTCTGTGCAACCATAATCCCATGCCTTTTCTGTCCCTTCAGGATTTTCAGAAGTCCAGCCCAGACTGTGTCACAGCTGTCCGCAAAGCCTTCCAGCAGATTAAGGATCTGTGCCTCGGTGGAGGTAAGGAGAGACAGCCCTGCAGACAGCATCCCAAGGGCAGCCAGCAGGCTGTCCCAGCCATGGGGAAAAAAGTTGGTTCAGTTTTACTTCAGCTGGGTCTTCAACTGGTTCGGCTAAATCGATGCAAATGCCCGCCTGACCCCCTCTTTCTGCTTGCACAATTGACTTTTTATTTAATGAACAGTTTCAATTAGCATTAAAATTACCGACACCAAAATGAAAGCATCTATGTGGGGGCTTGCATAGTGTTCATGAAACCATCTTTTCTGCACCAAAGTGCAAAAACACCTGCAGGTGCAAAATGTCTGCATTTTATGCTCATAAAGCCTCATGTTTCACCAGATACTTGTCCTCAATGCCCACACTGTTGAGAATTGTTCAAGGTGGGTATGACAACTGCGTGGCTCAGGTCACTGGACATATCTGAGAAATATTTGGAAGGCAATCTACGTCTTGAAGCAGCCATCACAGTCTCTTTCATCTCCACCCTTGGACAGTTAGGTGAAGTCATGGACAGAGACTGGTGCAGATCTCTGCAATGCCTCCCGAGTAGGCCAGAGCAGATATTATGGGCTGATGCAGCAAGTCCTGGGAGCTGGAACCGCTGGGGGAATTCTTGGTCTGTCTCAAGGCTTGGCTTAGTCTGTGGTGCTGCGCATCAGGGGCTGTGTGCCTCTGATAGCTGCAGCAGCTGGTCCTGGAATTGCCCAGAGAAGCCGGGGGGGGCGGGGGTGTCCAAAACCCCATTTAGCTTTGGGTCACAGTAGGAAAAATTGTTACCATTAAATAGCCAAGGTCTTTGAGGTCTGCCTGGGGCCACGCTTTCTGCAGCAGGGTGGGTAAGGTTGTCACGTTTCAGGCTTAGGCTCTCAAGTGAGTATCCAGAGGCAGGTCCCAGGCCTCGGGTTTCCAAGTAAAGACAGCCGGGCTCTGGGGGGCAGCTTACAGAGTATGATGGGAATGGACAGGAACTGTGACTCCAAAACGTAGGGGATGAAATGAAGGGAGCAGCTTTCTCCAGCAGAAATGTAAAGGTATAGGAGTGCGTCTTAAAGGAATGTCTTCAAAGATGGGTTTTCTGGCTCAAGCTGACTTCTCTGTATCATACTGAAATTTGAAGGCACATCTCAGGAGTTCTTTGTGAGGACTGTTCTCACTTGGCAGTTCTCCCTACAAATACACCCAGCTCCCAAGGAGTGCTTCCCCCCGCCCCAGTCCCCCCAGTTCTTCCAGCTTTTGAATCCCACTGGGACCTGTACGCTGCTCTCCTGCATGAGAGCTTGCCTGGGGACACTGCCCCGCAGGGCACAGCGGCCCTGGGGAGGGACCCGCGGGGGCGAGGGGGAGGCACAGGCACCGGCGAGGACAGACAGACTCGTACCGAGCTGCCCTTCGCTCTGTGCCAGCTGGGACTGCTGCTGTCTCGGTGGGCGCCGACTCCCCTGAGCTCCCCAGGGAAGTGCCGGTGGCTCTGCGAGGGGCAGAGTGGGCTGTGGGCCACGCCGGGGTGTGATGCTGCACCGGAAGGCTGTGCCTGAACATCCACCTGGGTGTAAATTTAGGTGTAATGTGTCTTTCCCACTAGAAACCTCATCCGTGTGTTACAGCATCTCCTTACACCTGAGTGAAACAAGATGCCAAAGTCCGGTATTATTTTCATCTGTTGAAGTTTGTGTCTTTCATTTTTTTTCCTTCTGCAGCCTATGATGAAATCAGCAGCAAAATGGCCACCTGCAATAAGATCTCTAACAAGGAAGATGTTTACCAGCTTTTTGGATTTGCTAGAAATGCCTTCACCATGATGGCCATGATGGACTACCCTTACAAAACTGATTTCATGGGTCACCTCCCGGCCAACCCAGTGAAGGTGAGTACCAGGACACGGTGAGAGTCGCATTTTCTGATGCGCACCTCAGTGCCCGCACAGCCTGGGATGCTGTCAGGCACGTGCCATCGGTGATACTGTCAGGGGAAGGTGGTGGTGGATGTTGCGGCCCTTCCATTCTGGCAGTAACTTTACACATCTTAAACTTCTCTGTGACAGTGCCTGGCCAAATGTGGAAAGGGGCCTGGTTCTCAGGGAGTCACAAAGACTTCTCAGACACCCAGCTTTGATCACCAGTTGCTCTTGCAATTCTTGGTTTCTTCTGGTGTGCTCTCAGCCTCGTGCTGCCGTTCCCTGCTGCACCCCATGCACCCCATGCACCCCACGCCGCTGGGACTTTCTTTACCTCTGGCCTTGTGGCATTTCTGGTTGGAGTCCTACCTGGAGCACCGTGCAAGCTGTGCAAGGGGTCACGCAGGCTGTGCTGCACTGGGGCTCAGAGATGCTGCACTGGGCAGCCAGTTCCCTTCTAGGGTCTGTTTAACGACCTGAAAAATGGAAATAATTACTCTACCCCACCTTGAGAGGGGCATTAAAATATTCTGAGTGTAGGAGGAAGGAGCTGTTGTGCATCACTGTGGCCTCGCACAGCTGCTTGCCTTGGTACAGGAACTGTTCATCCTAGCCCTGTGTCCCTGCTTCTGTGTAACTTCTTGCTAGAAGGGGGGGAAACCACACCAAAAAACTCCAAACCTGTTGCGTTAGGCCCTTCAAAAGCTGCTCAACCGTAAAATGTGTAAGTGATAATTTTAATGAATCTTCCAGCTTAGCCCTTCTGCGGAGCAGACTGTTAATTATCCTGTCTGCAATTTGCCTGTAATGTGTCTCATCCAGGTTGGCTGTGAACGCATCCTTGCCCACACAGACCCGATTCGAGGCCTGGCTGCACTTGTTGGTGAGTTAATAGTATCAGTCTGGTCTTTTATTTAATGCCTTGCTTTCTAGACACACCTGTAGGCAGAGCTGTTGGTTGTGTGGGTTGTGTATGGTGGGAGCTGGTACAACTCCAGTCTCCCAGTGGGACGTTTTGCCTCATATTGGCTTTGTCTGTCAAGGTGTCCTGTGGTGGCCCAGGGGGTCATTCTGTCACCTTTCCAAACTTATCCTCATCAGGCTTTTCAGCTATCCCCACCCCTTAGCCTGTTGACTGTCCATGAGATGTGGACTTCTAAGGTACTTGCTTCTTTTCTAAAAGTTTGCTCATGCTCTGGCTCAACGAGTCGCGGGTTCACTGCACGTTCACTGAAGGAAGGTCTGCTTGTTGAGGACAAGGTTGTCATCACAGTGCCCTATGCTCTTAATCTAGTGGCAAGACAGTCTTAAAAACGTTGTGTATATTTGTCTCCGTGAGTACTTAATTTGTCAGCCAGCAGTGTTTGTAAGGAAATTATTAGAGATAGAATTCAAAGATCTTCTGGAGGCTTCCTCATAAAATCTTTCAAGTTGCTCATTAAAAATAAGTTCTACATAGCTCATTATTTAGAAAAACAGGTTCTGAATGACAAAAAATTGATTTAAGGAATTCTTACAGGTTTAATGCAGCTTAGTAGGATTGGGAACTAATTCTTTTTTTTTGCAAATTATCCATGTCACCATGATTGCATCAAGTCAGAAACATACCAGTTCCAAATCACTGCAAAAGGTGCAGTGATTTGCTGGCAACTAGAAGAGTTGTTAAAATACTAAAGTCTTGGCAAACAATGTCAGGTCTGCTTGACATATTCACATCCTACTTCCTTTCTGAGGCAGAGTGGGACTCTTGTTTCTTTGTGATGAACAAGCTGAGGGTAGATTTCTTCCTTCTGCCTGTGGGGGAGCACTTTGTGCCTCTCCCCTTCTCACCAGCTGCATGCCCTTGGGACAGCTTTATCATGCAAGAGGCGTGATCCACCAGGGCTTTAGGCAGGGGACTGGCTTTCTTCCATACCTGCCGCTCTGTGTCATACAGGAACACACTGTCACCTTTCTGCATGTGCTGCAGTGACCCACCTCCTGCGAGGTAGAGCGTAGACTCATGGGCTGTGATGCTGAACTGGCAGGAGTTGAATGGGGGTAGTGTTAGTGTTGTCCACTGATTGCTTCCAGGACAATAATACTCCATCTCGTTGACGTGAATCCATTCTTCCGCCTGCAAAGAACCGGACCAACACTCACCCACTGTAACATGCCTCGAGTGGGCATCCCTGTCACATCAGGCTCACTTGATTCAACCAGTGTCTCAACATCTATTTGAATACTGTGGGGCTCAAGGTGCCAGATTTGCAATACACGTTTAGCAATCAGCCCCCAAAGAAACTGAATAAAATACCAGCATGGTACGGCTTTAAAGGAGCTTTGTTGTTCTTGGAAAATCAGAGGAGTGAGCTGAGCAAGGTGCCACAGGGACCTACTGGAACTGGCATAGCCGAAGTCCTGCCTGCTCTCTGGATATTCAACACATTATGCAGGAAACCATCTGAAGAGGGCTACATTGCATTGAGTTGTGGACAGTAATTAAGTTCGTGTCATCTGGAGGAATTTGATGTCAGCCTTGATGTGCGGTTTCTCTTTATACATTTCTATCCCCTCTTCAGTGAGGAGCTAAGTACTCTAAGACACCCTCATTCCTGCAAAAGAATCTGTACCCATCGGGGTGAAATGGGTCCAGGCCCTGAGCAAATGGGAATTGCTGAATGATCTTTGAAAACTCAGTTCTCTTGGCTTCAGGGAATGGGATTCTCCTAAAGTGATCCTTTTAGTCCCTGTCATGTGTCTTCCCAGAAGGCTGGGCACTGCTTTCCCTCCTCTTTCAGAGATGAGAAATCCAGGTTTAAAGAGACTTCATTTGCATTCCAGGACTGGAGCCCGTCTTTCCTAAAATCTAGGTCAGTGTCCTCACCGCAGTCCACTCTTCCTGTCTGGCAGCGATTTGCCTCCTCTCAGCTCCAACAAGGAGAATCAGGCTGTCGGTGTGTTTGGGCCAGGTATGTGACTAGTTTCACGCTTAGGTTTTCCTGCGTTAGCAGGCTGTGCCTCCACCATATGTTTTCTCTGGTTAAAAAAAAATGCTTTAAATGGCCTTTGTACTTTAGTAAGTAAGAGTGTGACAACAGGGCAGCTTCTGCTGTGCACGATTGTAATGGCAGGCACATTTTCAGAAGCTTACTGGCTTGACTTGCAACTGTGCCAGTCCACTAAGAGACCAAAAATAATGAAGTTCATGGTCAACTTGTTGGAATAAAACAGCGCCTAGCAATACAGAGACCCCATTTTGGATCAGATCTAGGATTATAAGAGCAAATGAACTTACTCCTTTTAGTGTCCTTCCTCCAACACAAAAGATCCTGTCCCTGACTGTAGCCATCCCGTGGTCGCAGCGGGTGAAAGCCATGGCACTGTTGCCAATCCAGCGTTGGAGGCGAGGGAGGTAGCTGTAAGCGTCTCGTAAGGTTTTGCCCCCAGAGAAGCCCCCTAGAAGGAAAGCAGAAGTCTTGAGAATCTATCTAGCATCCTCTCTGGCATCCAGCAAACCCGCTGCAAACATCAGCAGAGATGATTTTTTCTGTCTTTAAAATACCTAAGAAGCTGAGGTTCAAAGTTTCACACCATTCTGCAGAGCTGATGCAGGGTGAAATTTAAAACCTGTGCTTCCTAGGTATTTTAAATAGGGGGAAAAAAAAACCCCAAAAAACCAACAAACCAGTTCCAGTTCTTTCTGCAAATAGTTTTCCACAAAAGATTTTTGAATAAAGCTCTTGAGATATTTCAAGTGTAACCGGGAACAGCTTTAATTAGGGAATGTGCTTCCAGCACATGCAGTCACAGAATGGTGGTTCAAAAGAAAAGTGTTCAAAGCTCTTTGAACTTTGGCTCTTCAGCAGAAGGTCAGAGCCAATCTGCCAGTGCTGTTGTCAAGTTTTTCTCTTTACTAGGCACTTGCTTGTGTGTTTCAGGGGTGCATTATAAAAAGCTACTTGCAGAAGGAAGGTGCTGCTATGGGAAGGGTAAATGCCTCCAGCTGCCTGCAGAGAGTCTTTGCAAAGCAGGAAGATATTTCAGGTTGGCCGTAAGCCCCAGGTCACCTGGACTTTGATGCCTTCTGTGCACGGACATTTTGTCTGCGTGGAGCTTGTGTTTAAGTCTTGTAGCGAAGTAACAATCTTAATTTTTTCACTTTGCTTGGGTAGCGCTGTAGGCTGGCCAAGTCAAATTTGCAGACACCCCTCTAGTTTAGAAGGAAGTGAATGCTACAGGTAGGTAAGATCTTACACACAAGGGGTATAGTGTTACCCAGCCTAGATCACTGTGGGATGTTTGAAGCTCTGTCAGGCAATTTTGTCCTTGTTCTCTGGTAGGAATCAAGACCAACAGAAGTGAAATGAGCTGCCTGTGGCAGCGTGGGCCAGCCGAGTCAAAGCAGGGACTGAGCCTCAGTCGTTCCCCCAGCTGAACCATTACTCTTCCTTTCTGAACATCTCTGCTGCCAGCGCAGGAGCCCTGTGTCATTTGGCACATGGCAGGGCAGGACAGCCTCTGTGCTCCCCTCCCTGCCCTCAGGGCCTCGCGTGAACAGCCCCCACAGAGAGTTCCCTTCATTGCAACTGTGCAACTGAAGTTCATCTGGAGTGGCTCAGTACCATCATCCCAGCTGGCCATAGCTGGTTTACGAAGCAGGGAGCCTCCGGTGATGGCAGACTGGCACCGGACTTTTAACTGCAGGGGCAACAGCACACACAACACAGTACTTTTCCTAAACCAAAGATTATCTTTCAAGTCCAAATTAATAGCTACAAAAGCTAAAGATCCTACAATAATTTCCTGAAGTGTTTAAACCCATCCTGCTTTATTGTTGAACCTCCTGCACCATCTACCAACAATCCCTGTAAAGACTGAGGATCCCTTGTAGGGCAAGAGCTGTACAGGCTCAGTGGGTAAGAAGCTGCGTTATACCTCTTTTTGTACAAATTAACAAAGCAGCGCGGTAGTGTTAGTCCCACATCTGCCACTGAGATTAATATCGGGGTTTAATCCCATCCCCTACACTATGCTAGCCTGCTCCTGGTTTACCTCGAGACAGCAAAGCTTTCTGATTTGGCCAGGATTGCAAGCAGATGATGTCACCGTTGAAGTTTTGGAAAGAAGATAACTCCTGCCATGCAGGAGGGCAGTGAGGCCGTGCTAACACAGCAGGAGAGGGACACTGGAGCTGTGGGTGTTACTGGTGTGGGTGCAGGCTAGGACTGTGACATTAAGATCCCAGCAAAAAAAACCAACAACACTGTATGAAAATACGCTGCTTCCTACTAGCTCTATCACCTGAAATATAGAGGATTCCCTTGTGGGTTGTGCCTGCGTGATCAGCAATAGGCATGGGGAAAGGCGCTGCAAACTCCCACTTGTTGTCAGTGGGCTGGTACAATTCCACGGTGCGAGTCAGGGTCCCCAGCAGTGTCCCACCACCCACAGCGAAGATGCAGTCGGACAGCACATCCGTGTGGAAGCGTGTCCGCCTCTCCAGCATGCTTGCGACCTGAAGCCAGGAAGTGTTTCGGGGATCAAATCGGAAAACCTAGGATCACAGCAGAGGGATGGTGGTTAGCAGAAGGTGGGTGGCTGGCTTGCATCTCGTGTGGCTTTGAGAACTAATAAACGTTTTCCTTGGGTTGAGGAAGGCTTTATATTCAGACCTAGAGAAGCTCAACTTCCAGTGCCAGGTAGCTGATCCAGCAGTATCTCCCCAGTGGAGCTGGAGGCCCAGTTACAGCCTTTCTTGCAAGTCTGGGGGATCTGGGAGCAGGAGGTGAAACGCATTGGCTTAATGAAATACCTTTGGTTTGAACACCAGCTAGCACGTATCAGCTGAAACCTCTTTCAGTGAGATTTAAACAAGCACATTTTGCATCTCTGCTACTGTTTGAGTGCGTAGTAAAGACAGCAGCTGAGCTTTGCCCACCGCTGTCGCCCAGGAGAAGGCAGCAGTGGCTTCCCCTCCCCTCGTACCTGGTGGCATCACCACAGGGGCACGGCACCCCTGCTAAGGCTGGGCTTCCAGTCACATCTTGTTCAGCGGTGAATACCTCCCCAGGCTTGTTTTGTCAGTCCTGGTTAGAAAGCCCAGGTCACCGAGCAAGGGCAGTATCCGCAGAGCCACGTGCGGTGAGTGCTGGGTTTGGGCTGTAGCCCAGCAGCCAGTGCCCCGGCCCTGCTGCTTCAGCATCCTCGGCTCGGCTGCTGCCGAGCTGCTGCCTGCCTTCGGGGCAGTGGGAGAGAGCTGCCGTTGGCAGTGGCGCTGCTGAAGTAAGTACGATGCTAAAATAAACCCCCAGGGAGCGTGGGAAAGAAAAATGCGCTGCTTTTTCTAGCAAGCTCACTGAAGCTCTCTAGGAAAACATAAAATCCCGCACTAGTCTTTTCACTTTCCAGGCAGAAGGGGAAGGTCCTGGGAGCTAAAGAAGATCTGCCTGTCAAGAGCAAAAACCAAGTGGTAGGCTTTAACCATGCCTCCCGAGCACGAGTCCCATGGCAGCAACAATGAGGACAGGGGTGGCATTCGTGCGGTTGCTTGATTGACTGATGTGGACCTGGTGGAACCTCTGCTGTAGAAGTTGCGTACAGATTAGGGTGAAAATTTACAGTAGAAGCAAGGTGAGACCAGGGCAGGACCTGATTGTTTCCCAGAGAGTTTGGAAGCCGTATTCCCAAGGGCTTTCAGTACGGCGTGGAGTGCTGAGAAATATGTAGAGGTGGGAGAGCTGTGGTGGGCAAGAGGAATGACTCCCTCCCTCCCCCAGCCATTTTTCCAAGGATCAAGGTTTCTTGTGTCTTACCTCATTTGACGGCTGCTTTCCCGTGGGATCAAATTTATACTGTCCTCCGATGACAAAGAGAAAGTCATTGATGGTGGCAACACAGTGGTTGTACACTGGCACGCGGAGGTCCCCGACCTTGTGCCAGGCGCTGCAGCTCTGGTCTGCAGCCCACATCTCTCCGCACACGCAGTTGTCGGTGGTTCGGCCACCAGCAACAAGCAGCACGGTGGAACTGGAGCGGAGGCCCGTGCTCCGGTTCTGCAGGACTGGCTGCGCATAGGGCTGGGAGTGGTAATTCAGAGCCTCCTGCAGGTACCTGCGGCAGCCTGAATCCAGCCTCATCAGAGGCGTTTCCTGGACACATCTCTGCAGCTCCCATAAAGGAATGAGAGGGAATCTTATGCGCCTTAAAATATCTGCTGCATCTTTCAGCCGCGTGTGGTCGTGCTGCAGCCAGCTCACAGCGGCTTTGAACAGCTCCAGCTCGCTGCAGCCCTCGATGTTGGTCCTGTCTAAAATTTCACAAAGGGTTCCGTGGTCCAGGTCTTTCAAGCACTGAGGATCGGCCAAGATCTGTTTGTAACGCTGCCCTACGTAGCACATGGCTTTCTGTCTCAGCTCTGCTGGGCCGAGTTTTTTAGCAATGTTAAGAACATCCATGCAGTTCTCACAGTTCAAGCAACCCTCCAGAAAGCGAAAGCACAGCTTGAGCACCTCCCGAACCAGGAGGGTTTCTGCAGCTTTGAAGGTCTCCTCGATATTCTCTAATGAGAGGTCTAGTTTGTTGGAGTAAATGAAGTCGAGAACATTCCTCAGCCCGGCAGCACTGACGGCTTTCAGCCGGATGTTACCGTCTGGGCTCCCGGCTCTTCTCAAGCTTCCAACAAACAGGATCTTGCAATAATTACTTGCTGATGCTAAAATGATCTTGTGGGCTGGAAAGCAAACCCCTTCTGCCTCCAGCGTCACGTCACACAGCGCGCTCTGCGAGCGAAGGCTGCTGAGCCCTTCCAGGAGTTTCGCCAGGTAGGTGTCGGACTCGAGCCTTGCTGTGCCGGCCCACGAGCCGAGCAGCATTGCTCTGAAAGGTGCGCAGCCCTGGAGCAGCTGCAGGACTCCTCGCTGCACACACTCAGTGCATCTCCTGGGCACTTTTCTGCAGCTGAACCAGTGGTTTCAGGCTTCGAGGGAGCTGAGGCTGTGCTGTCCGCCCCGCAGAGCCTTCCAAACGGCCGTAGCTGCAGCTGCCTCCCTCCTCAGCAGCCTCTGCCCGGTGCTTTGCAGGCACAGAGCTGTGCGCCTTGCAGAGCCGTGCGGGGCTGTTTGCAAGTGGACCTGTTGGTGCACGTTATCGCATAAAACTCCCAGTGTTTGTGGGTTTTGCCTGTGGGCTGTGACACTGGCAGCAGCAGCCGGCCACCAGCATAGCTGCATTCCTCCTCCTTGCTATCTGGTAACTACCCATCTGCACAAAAAGCAGCTCATTCTTTGGCGGCTCCCCAGCTATGCTTCACCCTGCCACCAGTCAGGTGCTCTTTCATCTGGGCAAGCCTGCACACGCCGGCTTTCCCTTCTTGAACAAGTCAAACAAATCCTGTCTGCGATGTGCCACCCTTGGCCCTCTGACTCAATTCAGACAACAGCTACTTTCAGGGAGGGGGTGGGAAGTTCTCAGCAGTTGTGTCCTGCTCAGTTTGAAGCATTCAGCTAACGTCCTGTACACAGACGGCCTGCTGCTGGGTGCCAGCAGGTTTGGAGGCTGGGGCTCTCCTGAGGACAGCTTTTGGCTGGTCATTTGGCTTCTGGCATTAGCAGAGACAGCAGAGAGCACCTGGGAGCCTCTTCCTCCCCAGGGATACAGCAGAAGCAGAGAGTATCACACAGCCAGGCTCAAGACCGTGTGAAAGCTTTGGCATAAAGTTGGGATAGTTACCCAGCCCTGGTGCAGCCCCTGCTAGCTCTGCCCCAGCCCTACACCTTACCAAGGATAGCTGCCCCTCTGCTTGGTCTTGGCCGTGAGGCTTGTGCAGGAGGTGGTGGGTGAGGCAGCAGAGACGTACTACAGGTTGGCTTTGTGCTGTGTTCCTACCCGGCAGGGGTGTTCTACAACTCCTCCGGCATGGCCCAGTGTTACGACATATACCGGCTGTACCAGTCCTGTGCTGACCCCACCGGCTGCGGCATCGGCTCAGATGCTGAGGCCTGGGACTACCAGGTAAGGTGGTGGAGACACCAACAGGTTTCAGCTGCTGCCCTGGTTATCCCCCGCCCCGTGACAGCTCTTGTAACTCTCTTAGGTTTGTACGGAGATCAACCTAACTTTCAACAGCAACAACGTGACCGATATGTTCCCCGAGATGCCCTTCACGGAGGCCATGCGAGAGCAGTACTGTCAGAACAAATGGCACGTGAAGCCACGAGCGCACTGGCTGCAGACAAACTTTTGGGGAGGAGGTGAGTTGTCCTTTGCGTTACCCTGTCATTGTCTGCCTGTCCCCCTCTGCCCAGCTGAGCTCTGTGGGGACAGGCACGGCCCACGAACAAGTCCTGGCAGAAAGTTACAGCCTTGCGCTGACCTTTCTGTGCCTCCTTCAGACAGAAGTGGAAAACCTTAAAACAAATTCTTGGCAGTTTTTTTTCTCCTGTATTTGCTGTTCTTGGTCATGTTTGCTGCAGTAGCCAAACATGTTTGGGTAATCGGGCAGGAAGGAGGCCTCTCAAATGTCATCTCTCTGAATTTCAGACCTGAAAAGTGCAAGCAACATCATTTTTTCAAATGGAGACTTGGACCCGTGGGCTGGAGGCGGGGTAAGCATGTGCACTCCTGCACACCGAGCAGAGAGCCGCCTTTCCAGGTGGTACACTGCTCCTCTCTTCTTTTCAAAGCAGCGCTGGCGATTCATCTTTAGCCCGTTTAAGTTTCTGCAAGGGGCTGGTTTATGCTGAACCATTCAGGAGCCTCGGGACGTGAATGATGGACGCATTGTGCCCATCAGCCAGGAGCACAGATGCAGCAAAGGTGACTTCACTAGTGCAGACCCAGCAGGAACCTCCTTACCCAACATCCGGGGTCTGAACCAGAACCCGTCGTGTTTCTGTGTCGAGGCTTGGTCTCAGTGCTGGCAGCCAAGCGCTCCTTGCTCTCTCCAGTCTCAGCAGCTGCACGAGACCAAGCAGTTGCTGTAAGCAGCAACTCGAACCACGACATGTTTTGGCTTAGGTTCAACAAAACTTCAGAGTGGTGGCTGAGCTCTACTTTAACACCAAAAATGACCCAGAACTAGAGTTTGAGTTAGTTGAGCTCCTGACTGTAATGCAGGAGTTCCGTGGTTTAGGCTGGCTTGGCAATCCCAGCTGCAAGAGGAACAGGCTGCTTAGGGGGCCCAAAGGAGCCCGTTACTTCAAACCACCTGTACAGGAATAGGCTGACAGTTTTCATCTTGGGGAAAGCTTCACTTCGAGACAGACAATTTGGCTCATCGGGACTGTTAGCCATGCACACAACATCAGCCGTACCAGGGATCTCTTCCCATGCTTTTCCTCAGTCCTGCCCAACTCGTCTTCCAGTTTTCAGAACTGATGTCCAGATCTGCCCGGTAACTTGGTGAGAGTTTGTCTCTGCTCCTTCTCCTTCCAGATAAATAGCAGCCTAAGTCCTTCACTAATTGCACTGACGATTAAAGGAGGTGCTCATCACCTTGATCTCCGGTAAGTACTGAACTCTCCTTGGACCGACAAAATCCTACTGCACTGGGCAGTTGATCTTAGCTCACCACAGTCCAAAGAACCAGGAGATATTTTACTGAAGGAGACTGGATACCAGTTACAGCCCAGCTGTGGAAGAGCAACCTTCTTCCCCAGTACAGTCTTCAGGGAAGGTAGCTGTGCAGAACTCAGCACCAAGCTGACATGCTTTCATTAGAATGTTTGCACAGGGATCGGCACCAGCGTGTGAAAGCCTGTAGGGATCACTCATGCAACGTAGTCCAGCGTCTCTTGGCGTTAGCCTTCAGGCCAGGAGCAGAGAGGGCAGCAGCCACTGCTGCAGGGGAGAGCTCAGGGCTCCAGGCTGCCTCCCAGGCTCCTGCTGGGTGTGATGCATAAACATGAACTACAGAACTGATGATCCTTCAGTTCCCTGTGCAAGAGGCAGAGAGCTGCTGCCCACTGAGTAGCTCACACTGCTCTGTGTTTTTTAGAGGACGCAATCCAGCTGACCCCCTGTCCGTCACAGAGGTGCGCCGGGTGGAAGCGAGCATCATCAACGGCTGGGTAAAATCTGCACGGATGGGAGGAGCAGAGGAGAAGCCCTCGGGAGCTTCAGCAGGCAGATGGCTGTGATGTCCGTCCCTGCGGCCTCTGGCAGCGGTGCAAGGCTGCCGCCAGGACACAAGATGGAGAGCAGCTGGCTGAGCCATGCCTGTGCTGATTGAGAAAGCGTCCTCTCCGCTACTCTCAGGGTGGAAGTCCACCTTTCTGAAATGTTCCACCTGCCCCTAAACAAGTACCCAAAGAAAAGCAAAAGGACAAATTGCTGACTGAAGTCAAAACCACATTGTGTGGTCATTGGAATGACAAGGCATTATAAATAGTGGAAATAATAAAATCTTGCCAGAAGGCCCAAGAGTCATCATTGTCCTGAACAGTATGGTTGCCAGAAGCACCTTAAGATTGAAGCTAAATTATTTTTAAACAAAAAGCGAATACTAGATGACTCGTAGAAAAGCAGAGGTATGGTCATTACTTAGGTTCACAGGGGACTCCACTAGTGACCAGTTACACGTCTGCCTCAGCCGGTGCTGTGCGTTTTGGAGTTTGTTTAGCTTTTGGTTTAACTTCCACAAGAGATCTCTTGAGCTGGAGCTTTACACAAAGTAAGCCCGGGGTGTACTGCTGTCACTCAAGAGCTGCATATTAGTGACCAGTAAAGCACACTTCCACTTGAGACATCTTCAGCTGTTTTTAAAATAAATTACAAGTTTATTAAAGAGTATGAGATAATTTCATGGCTTGGTAGTATAACCAAAGAAGATAAAAAAGGATACTTCTCACCTTTCCAGGTAGAATAAACTCATCTTTGCTCATAAACAGGTGGATTCTAACCTACTGGAATTACTATGCGCCAATAAATACTAGCATAATTGCAAAAATATTAAATCCTGGTAATCAGTTGGATGCCTCAGTTGATCTATTGACAATGATTTTATGAGTTAGCTGAGAAGCCCCCCAGGTCATCAGAGGCTTCCATTACTTACGTGCGCAGTGTCGCAGCAGTGCTTCAGCTTCTGTTGCGCTGCTCAAACACAAGGCTTCGTATGAAGTATTTGCACTGCTGGGTCCTCCCTGCCATCACAGTACGACTGGTTCCCAGAGCTACACTGTCAGGCACTGATGTTATTTCACAATATTTGGGTGCTCACAAAAGGGGTTTTCGCCTACAACCCACTTATTCTTCCCTTGTGTTCTTAAGCACAAAAGGCCAAAGCTTCTGCTCCCCACCGCCCCTGCTGAGGGGAGGCAGGAAGAGCAGGGACAGACAAGTCCGTTACCAGATCTTTCAGATAGGGTACAATAAGGAGAACACATGGAAGACCCGATTAGTCAAACTCCAGCCTTGTGACCTTCCAGAAGGGTAAGAGCTCTTCAGTCCTCTTACAACAGGCTATACGGATCTCTTCGTCTCGCAGATAGTACTTGCCCCAAAAGAATCCACAGAATTTGAGGGACACAAATGGTTTGATTTATGTGGAAGGATGAACTAAAGGCTTTCAGATGCCATGGCAGAGGGATAAACAAGATATATATGGACTTCCGTGCAGATGATAGATGAGCAGCCCTAAAAATTATTTCAAAAACAGGCTTCAAACCATAGCAGAAGTCTGAAGCCAGTGCCACAAATGTCCATAATATCTTGAAGCCTTGGGCAAGGAAGGATGGGATCTAAGCCAAAAACCCTGGTCGTGTGGTGCTGTCTGAGCTGAAGGGAAGAGCAGCAGCCACCACGTATCGCAGGAACGCTGCTGGCAGCTGGACTTCAGGGAACACGAAAATGGAGCGCAAGCAGAGTAAGTGACCTGGAGCACCATCCATGGGTGGAGCCCCTGCGCTGGGGTAAGGCCTGTACCAGTTGTTGAGAAAAGGCTTATCTGTCATCACCTACCAGCATGAGGAGAACAACCAAGATGGGAACATTGCACAGAACAGTAAGAAGTGTCTCTCTGGTCACACGCCTTTAAGACAGAACTTGAAAACTGATCATGCAAATCACCAGGTTTTCCTGGCAAGCACAAGTCGTCATTTCTGAAGATCTCAGGACTGGGCTTTAGTGGGAGCTGAGGTCTCCAGACTTTGACAGTAAGTTATAGCAATACTTAAGAGACAAAAAACCCCAAGCCATTCTTTCTGAATCCAAAGTCAGGAAACTCTTAACCCTTCTGTTGAAGCAACAACCTTGCCAGACAGCATCATGGAGCTACCCTGACACGTCACTTTTACTGATCGTCTTAAATACCCTGAGCATGGCACTGGGAATCAGGAGCTGAGTTGCCATAGGGTTATTTCTAGGCGTGCACAGCAGAATGAAAGTAGTCTTAAACAGCAGAAATTCACAAAACTGTAGCCATGTTAGTTGCAAAACCCCCTCCTGTCCGCATCCCTCATCACTGCCATGTCACACGGGTATAGAACAGGAAACAAAGTGGATTCTTTACTATAAGGAGGAGTAAATACAGCTGTATCTGAGCATGTGATGTTGAAAATCTTGTGAACAGGAAGCCATGTGAACCTGAGGGCCTGTCAGCCCGTACCACAGACCTTGCAAAACCACCAGTTTCCAAGACCTGTAGTGAGGCTTCAGTTCTCAAAAAGCTCAGAGATGAGATGCTAACTGTGGCCCCATCTGTCTATTGAATTTTCTTCAGCAAACAGGTCTGTACTTTTTCCTGAGCTGTGGCTTAAAGCCCAGAGCATGAGACTTCCAAGTCATAGAGCTGTGCAACACTCCGCGGCTACGCCCATACCCATTTGTTTCTCAAGGAAAGCATAAGGGAACAGTACAGCTGGATGGGGCTGGGGTTTCCTTTGGGTTTGTTTGATTAGGCAAGGCACTCAAGCTCTTTGAGAGAAACCAAGGCAGTTCTTTGTGCAGAAGGACAGAATCACTGGCTGAAGAGATGGCCCTTCCACAACATTTGACTTAAGCATCAGAAGCGTACCAGTACGCTGAAACACCAAACTGGATTACAGACCCTGCAAAGAACCGCAGGGTTCTCAAAAGAACACTTTTCAAAGACATGCAAAACTGCTGTTGTGCTGGGGGAGCACCCAGTGGCGTTGAGATGGGCTGTGAAGCTCAGACTAATCTGACACAACATGTTATGTTAAGGAAGTAAAAATAAATAAGCGATTAAAGTACCCTTTGCAAAAGAACAGGAAGCAGCAGATGAGGTTTTATGAGATTTTTTAGGTTTGTGCCATTTCACATGTGATATAGGAGTCTGAAACCAGCATTTGTTCTCAAAGGTAGAGAGCTGAACAATCTTAACTTCAGATTTAAAGGATGAGGACAGTAAAGCCACATTTTGCAAAATGATTCAGTTTTCCAGGAAGAATTAGGTAGAAAAGAAATCAGTTGGACCAACAGACTCAGCTAAAAGACACAAAGTGTGTTTGGGAAAGTGATAATTTATTCTTCTCTCCTTCCTTTAACTCATTATGAAACAGATTATTACTCTCAAGTCAATCATAAGACAAAAAAATTGCAACAGGCTCCCACAGTCCCATTTGTAGAGGTGAGTATATTAAGACTGGTATAAGACTTCAGCAACGGAAGGATTTTTGGTGAGCATTTATATGTATTCTACTTTCTAAGAAATCTCTTTGTTTCCTCACTAGGACTGCTGTATAGGTGAAATGCCAAACTCTGCTATGGATTGTAAAACTTTCAAAGTCATTACTCACGGGTTCAATCAAAGCTACAAAGGCACAAGGCCCAAGCAACACAAGTCAGGGCCTGGGTAGTCTCACTGATTTTTTTTTTTTTTTTTTATCTTCAGCTTTTAGCCAAAGCTTAGCTCCTCAGTAACATGAACCTGCTCCACAAACAGAAACACGGAAGGTGTTTCCTCCCACATTTCAACACCATTTTACTTCTTTGCTGTTATGTCAAAGAAAACAAAAGTCTTAGGAGCAAATCAGTTGTGCAAAGGCTACAGCTACTGGATTCCACTGCACATGTGAGCAACTCATTTCCAGGGTTACTGGTGGCATGTGAACAGGAGAAACATTAACATTCTGCACTAACTTGTCATGTCTTGCAAATCCCAGGGTCCCTTTGATAACAGGAAAAGGTGCATTTAAATAATTTGTAAAATTTCTCCATTTCCATACACCATCATTAGTACATGGAATGATAAATATCCTTTAAAAGACTTAAATAGTGGTCCCAAGGGTAACTTCTGACTCCAGCACACAGAACTGATCAGCATAAGACAAATAATGAGGCATCTTACTTTACAAATCAAGTTACAAATACTATAAAATGCACATACCCCCCATAGCAACTGGGACATTAACCGTTACAGTCAGGTTTAATTAGTTCCATTTAGCAGCCCTATATTCAGAGGGGACTGAACCTCACTGTTAATGTGAGGGGAAAGGACATTTTGGTGAGAGCAACCTCTTTAAGAAATATGAACAAGCACATTTCTGAGAACTTGTATGTGAATACAGGACTGTCCAAGTAGCTACAAAATCAAAAGGAAAAGCACTACAGAAAGCTGATTTCCAAATGTATGGTTTAAAATCTATTTGCACATATAAAAATGAAAGATCCTAGGGTTCCCATAAGATTCTTAAAAAAAACCCTGTGTCTGCTTTGTCTTCAAGCAACTGAGCAGATTTCATTAACTCTACTGGGACCAAGAATTGTTGTAATGCATTTAGACTGTCTGCTTTCAATACTACTAACGACAATAATTCTACCTAAAGTACTCTTAAGGAACAAAAAAATTGACAATCTCTCCACAGTCCAAAAAATGATGAATAACATGAACTTTGCTGTACAGTGTAAGCTTGTTTTGAATCAACAAACCCCTTAAAATCCGGACAGGAAGGGATGGCAGGAGGCTGACTTAGAATTATACCAATGTGCTCACAAGCTTTCCCAGTGCCCAACCTCAGAAAGCAGCTTTCAGTCAGAATACCTGAGTCTAACTGATGTAAATAATATATAAAATGCATGTGTAGTTTCACTTGCGTTTCACATTATCTCCTGCATTCCTGCAGATAAGTTAAAAAACTGCAATACCTCTACAAAATTATATACCGCTTTGAGCCAAACCAGCAGCAAATTCTCTTCCATCATTCATTTCAACCACAGCTTGAACAGGTCGTTCAAAGTGCTCTATAAAACTAAGACACCACACAACGGATGCTTTGCTGCCACTTCCTCCTTCTAACGTGATGCAGCATAGCTCGGTCGTTTGGAATGAGATCAGAGTATCAGTAGCAATACTGACAGCTTTGCTTCTACCTGGGACAATGTTACAGTTCTTTGTTTATTCCACTTAGCACCTGAAACACTATACGTTCATGTGAAGGAATGGTGCTGTAACAAGAGTGTTTCGGTGAATCCAGAATAAACCAGAAACCTGTAGGCTTATTCCTTCTCTACAGGGACAATCCTGTGCTGTAAGACAACTTGCTGCATTCCTGATATTTAATGAGCCTTTAGTAAGACTGACAATAAGTGAGTTCTGGTCCACCAGAGCCTCGTGAATGTCATGGTCCACACTACAATTATTCTCTGAGCCTCATCATCAATACCAGGAAAACCAGCTTAGTGTGGCACAGTTTGTCCATCCCAGAACCAGGGATTAGATTTAAGACTGACATGACTTCTCCAAACCAGAGATGCTTTCCCAAAGGTTTTGCTTGTTTGTTTGAAGACAAAAAAAGGTGCAATATAGCATCTCTCCTCAAACCCTGAAAAGTAAAGTGACTTGAAGATAAAAATGTCACCGTTGGAAGGTCTGCTGGCACCCAGTCTATGCTGGCACCCAGATAGGGAGCGGATGAGCTTCTGTGTTAAATACATATTTGTCAAGGTTGATTAAGTCAATGTCATCTGAAAACAGCAGAAACATGTATTTAAGTGTTTCCCCAAGGAAGAAGCTCTCCATCTTATCTCGTGGCTCTGGATTACTGGGATTCTGGACGTTGTTAATGGAAGTATAACCACCTGTAGGAACCTGTGCCAAAAAAAAAAAAAAGAGCATAATTTTTACACATTTTGAAAAGTCAAAATAGTTTTCACTTCTTGACATCCAGATGCACTTGGAGAAAATAAGTGCTAAGAAACAGATCAGTATTTTTCATTTCATACTTGTTTTTCATTTACATATAAAACTTCAGTTATGAAAAAAATCTCACTGCATTTTAAAAGAAACCCCAAGGATAAAATGAAGCACAATGTCCATTTATGCTTAAGTTAAAGAGGTATCACAAAGAACATCCCTTTGAAGTTTCTGGACAAGTGTACAGAAAGTAGTGCAATTTCGACACTAGAGTTAGTCAAAGTACCGTACCTATTTTCTTAATAACAACCGTGGATATTTAATGACCACTGGCATCTGGGCCACACTTTTACAGCATATCAGAGGGATATCTCCACGAGCACTGTCATCAGAATGAATACAGAAATGCCTCAACACCCTATTAAAACATTAATGCCATTTTGTGGCAAATTTTTTTATTATTTTTTTTTGGCAACTTCAAAGGGTTCTTTCAATCCAGCCAGGTCCTTCTCAGCTTCTGAATTCTAAGAACAGTTGCAGTAGAGATTCTAACAGCTTCCAAGAAGATGTAAAGACACTTTGGGAGTCTGAATTTTACCTTTTAATCAATGTAGTACAAGTTATTTCCCTGAATGTACTAAGTATTGTATCTCAAACTTTAAGGCACTGCGTGAACTAAATTTTTCTGTGTGTTCTTATGAATTTCCCCACAGGTATTTGACAACTCTTAAAAAATAGTAGATTTCCAGAGTTCTTGTTAGAGAGCAAATACAGTCCTGACAAAACAAGGTGATTATAAGCTGACCTTACCCGTGTGTATTTATTGAAGTTTTGCAAGATTTCCCAGCCCCAGTCTTGGTATTTCTTATCACCGGTGAATCTGTACATGTAAAAAAGGCTTTCCACAGTTTCTGGTCGCAGTAAGTTATGCCTGTCTGCAGGCTGCAAGAGAGGGGGGGGAAAAAAAAAAAGGCAAGAATAATTCAGACAGGGAATTTAATCAAGGACACATGCAGGAAGAAAAACAGTAATTCCCATCTCCATCTACCCCAAAGAGTTTATTATGCATAATACAGCTTCTAAATACACTACTGGGTTAATTAAAAATAAAGGCTAGGGTACACCTAGAAAGCGAAGCAGCAAAAGAAAAGCTGCTCCACAACAGAGCACATCACCAATATCCGACTGGGAGTTTCAACAGCAGAACAGAGATAGAGAAGAATCATTAAATTACAGTCCAGGCAAGCGAGCTGTTCACCTTGATTTCCACATCTTTCTGGCCCTTTTGTGCATGAAGATTGAAATGCACGATCTCCGGACTCAGGCCTGTCTCTACTTGAGCATACATCTGGTAACAGGTTTCTATAAGGGCTTCAGCCAATTTCATATGATCAGCACTCAATCCATTGTGAGCTCCCAGTGCCAAAGTACCAGGCAAAAAGCAAACCAAGTGATCCTGCAAGACAAGACAACCCTTATTGGGGAGGTATGTGTGCCTCTGTCCCTATGTGCATGTAATTTTTTTTTTTTTCTTCTTCTTTCTCTTCTTCAAAACACATTTCAGGTACCCAGAACTTGAAGGTAACTTTAACAATCTGATATAATCTAGCAGATAGCATTATTACAGAGACATCCTTAATTTGGAAGGTATACAAGCCTGTGTGTTTTTATGTCAAGTTTCTGAAAGAACAGTCTGAAGTCAGGGCAAGGGGGAAGAGAGTGTCTTTTGGCTTACCAGAAGTGTACATTTCATACCAACTCATGATGGGAGGGTGGGCAGAATCACCTCAAGGTTTCTCAATAGAGACAACTAAAGGGACAACATAAGGGACCAACTAATCATCTGAATTTAACTTTAAACTTAAAATGGAATGGAGATGGGACTCAGCCACAGAAAACAAAGCTTTAGAGAAGGAGAGGTCAGCTGAAGGAGATTTTCATCATTCTGAAATAATCACCTAAGCATTATTGTAAGAGAGACAACATCTGCAGAGATCATTAGATCCACTGATACAACTGGAAAACACAGATAAGCTTTCAAGCATATTTCTGCCTGAAAACTTGCCCCTTTCTTGCAACTTTGTTATTTGGGGTAATGCAAAGCTCATGTCTATAGAGCACCATTTTTCTAAAGAGTCTGGGCTACAACTGGCTCCTGTTCCCACCACTAGCTCTCCTACATTTATTCTCTCGTTTACAGCCAGCTGAATGCCACAGATACTCAGCACCTGCACAAAACATCTTTGGCTCTTCAGGTAGGTATGGAAGAGGGGCACCTGAGGATGATCATGTGAAGAGCATTCCTGCTTGCCTTCCCCAAGACAAAGCAGCAGCAATGAAAAGACTGCCGGGACATTTCTTTCGTAGCTTTTACTTGCTACAGTAAACAATTGTTCAAAGGACAAGAAGAGTATGCGTAAGGCTACACATACATTCATAACATAGCACTCATCTTCAAAAAAAAAAAAAAAAAAAAATCACACACACATACAGTACTTGCACTTACATTTTAAGGTCTTTCAGTTAAAGATCTCATGCATTTTAAAGAGCATGGATGTACAAATTAAGAGCAGGGAGTTAAGATCAATTTTCCCTACAGCAAATAGCATACTGTTTTACTCAATAACCCTGCACATAGGAAAAGAAACAAATGTCATGAATGGACAGAACCCTCCAAAGTTATCAGATTATTATTTTTTGGGGGGATTCAGTAACACTATATTAGATTTCCTGGTTTCTTGGAAGGTAAACCTGAAAAGCCAGGTGTGCAAGCGTCCACATAGATTTTTGAATTATGAAAAATAAATAATACATAAAATAGGCACTGCTTCAAGTGTTTCAGACACTGGAATTTTATGACCAAAACAGGGAAAAAGAAAAAGAGAAAGAAAATTTATCTCCAGCATCAAAATGTTCAGTCTTACAGGAACATAAACAGATTTACGAGAGTAACTCAAAGAGAAGGGCCCTGGTTTGCACAGGTGAGAAACTAGTTATTCAGTAATGCCATCACACTTGCTATATATATACACACACACAGATAGTCTTGGCTTTTTTTTTTTTTTGTTTGTGGGTTGGGGTTTTTTTTTCCCTTTAGAGCAGAGAAAGGGGAAAGACAGCACAGAAGTTTTGCATTTGCCTGTCTAAATGTTTTGGATTTTGTTTTGGGTTTTTTTTTTTGGCAGTGGTTTTTGTTTTCTTTTGTTGTTGCTTTTCTAAAATGCAGTTGTACTTCTTACCATCTTGGCACTGAAATGGCCATGAGCAAGCTCTCCTACAAAAGTGAGCTTCTTGGGTTGCGATCTCTGAAGAAGATGCTTTTTCACTCCTTCTATGGCTCTCATATAGTCTTCCAACAGTCTGTGAATTAAAATAATTCCCAGTTGGCTCAAACACACACATTGAGAACACATTTAATCATAGTTGATATTCAGCACAATGGTTTTGGAGACTGTTATTTCAGTCTAAAGAACAATATTTAACCAAATGTGAAAATTGACAAGAAAAATCTCAAAGTCACCATCAACTGGACATTAGTTAGCAATCACTAGCATGTAGCAAGCGTGTAGCACGTTTACTTTTCAAGTAAACCCTAAATTTAAAATATTAAAAAAACCATACCCTCAACTCTGTTTCTAGACAGTAACCAGGTTTTATTTCTGGAATCCTAAGTAGTACAGTAATTGAAATCACAGAAAATCTAGGCTGGTAAGGACCTCTTGGAGGTCTCTACTTGAACCTTCTGCTCTGAAGCAGATTCAATTAGATCAGGTTGCCTGAGGGCTTATCCGAGCAATTTTTTAGTATCTCCATCCAAGCATTTAGTAGTATCTCCATCCAAAGATGGAGATTCAATGACTTTGAGCGATCTCTTCCAATGGTTGACCACTCTTATTGTGAAACATTGTTTCACAGTATTTAATTGGAATTTCCCTTGTTTCAAAGTACTTTTATGTGGGAAAAACTCTGCTGAATACTTCCATTTTGAGGCTCACAAAATGCCATCGTTCACGGTCCCAAAGACAACAGTTCTCCGTATACAGTGAAGCATGGCTTGGAAAAAGCAGTGATGCAAACTTCTTTGCAGAGACACACCTGCTCTGATATAAAGAAATGCCTCAGAGGCACGTCGTCGCTGTATATGCATTAAACCCCTCAACATGAACAAGTCCAACATAATTATAAGCAGATAAAAACTGCTTGGATTTTTGTCTTGTTTTGGAGGAAATCTTTTCCAACATCTCTAATTCCTCTGCTCCTTGCAAACATTCTCTTCCACTTATCCAGTGCAGATGATAAAAACATACGAGACCTAAAGCAAAATTTACACAAACATCAAACTTCAGTCTCCTCTTTTTTCTAAGAAAAGTTATTACTTATGGATTAAATCTCCTACCTCAACCATCTTCTAAGATTCACTTTTCCCTAACAAACCCAGAGAAAACACAGACATTGCTGGTGAAATGAAGTATGATCAATATTTCAGAACTGTCTAATTATGCTCCGTATCTACTGCAAAGACTTAATTCTCTTCTCCTGTCTGTAACACCCCTCACACCTGAAGCACTGAGGAAGAAAAGTTTTCTGATAAGAAGTTCTGAGACTAAGCCTAACTCTCATGCTCTTGTTACATCAAGTTACCACAGGTCCCTCTTTCTTGCTTAGCTTGCTGTCCTGGTTTTTGGCTAGGATTAAACCACAACACTTGCTTTTGAAAACAGTGGTATTTTCAGTCAACTGTTGGGCACTTATGTTATTTTTCTTTAAACAGCAAACTACAACAGCAGTTTTAAGGCTCGCATAATTCTCACACCGCTATAAGAAGTGGAAAGAACTTACTCATTTTCTTTTTTCCCACCCTGAATCCATTGCTTGAGCAAATACTCATAGTAGCTGTCTGCTCTGGCTCCCAGAGTATAAACACCCAGGTGAGTGAACTGCCCGCTGTTGGTGTTTATGAACATAGGCACTAGTCCATCATTTTTCCCTGAGAGAGTGTGAACATGCTTCATCACCTCATCTACTGCTTTCTAAAAGAAAGAAAATAGCAAACATAAATTACAGGCATAAATGATGCAGAAAACTGTGGCTAGTAACTTCAGGCTGATAACAAACGTTTAACTATTCTTCCTCAAAGTAACATCAGGGACACCAAGTTCAGCTCGCGCAATATATAAAATACAGGATTTCAAATGTTCTGACTCTCAAAACATGATGTTCTGGGTACATTTCAGTACTCTGAAATAATTGTAACTATTACCTGTCCTTCAAGTAAGCCCACTCAAAAGCCAGTACTATGGCATACGACTATGATCTGATTTACTCATATTTGCAAAATACAAGTCCAGCTGAAATAACAACTACATGAATCATGCAATAGCTAAAACTTCTCTAATTAACTGCCCTCTTTAAAACTTGAGATGTGCATACAGTTTAAAACAATAAAACAACATTGCCAAACAAAAAGAGTGGAAAATATTCTTTTCTCTGGAATTACTTTTATTTCAACTAACTTCTCCTTATACTGTGACCCGCTGTCAGACCCTTATCCAGTGAGTCACATTTTAGTTCCTTGGATGGCAACACCAGGGTTTTGCTCTTTGCATTTAGATAATGGCATTAAGAAACCGCACACACAATTCTAACAACATTAAGCAAGGCACAGTTTCAGAGACCCTGTTTATCTTAATATTTTTTTCAAAATCTGATAACCTAGTGTCAAACAAAAAGGTCAAGGATAAAAACTAGGGGGTTGGGGGAGGGTGAGAATGCTGTTTGTTTTGGTTTTGTTGTGGTTTGGTTTTTTTAAAAATCAAAAGCTGTTTCTGAGGGAGAAAAATAACTATTCACCTCCATAACTATTTTTTTTGTATTTAAGAAAATAATTGGAATCACTTTTGTTTCTTTTCCTCCCTCATCTAGCGTTTCATAACTCATTCAACGTCACTTAGAGACTACAGAGACCACTTGTATTGATGGAGAGACAGTGGTGGTGCTGTAGAGAGGCTGAAAAAGAGAAAAACATGGACTGAATCTTCCATACCTGGAATTTCTCATCTCCAGTGAGACGAGAGAGCTCCCTAAACTCCAGCTGAATGCTGGTCACCTCTGCCACAGTGCTGTCAGATGTCCAGCGAGGTGGATGTGCAGTGCCCCGGCCAATGTTGACATCAGAATATGGGATCTTGGAGGGGGTCTTGAATGCTGGCATAAGCCTGTTCCCAATATCTTTCTAAAGAAAGCCCAAGAGCACAGGACAAAACAAGAAACAAAAAATTAAATATACACCCACTCACACACACACACCTTTAGATTTTCTTTCACCCAGCAGACAGAAAAAAAAAAAAAAAAGAAAATAGCAGCTTAGATTTAGATGGTTCAAGCAAGCCCAGCATGAAAAAGGGTCATGGATTTATTCATAGTAACAACTACAGAGTTTCTACTTTGTTCCTGGTATTGCATGCCTCATTTGAGTCTGCAATCCCTATGCAACACGATGTAATTCTGAAGTAATTGACTGCATCTAGCTAATCTAAAGAGGTGGCTGATGCTGTTAAGACACATAGAAAGGGCAAACAACAGACAACTATCACTCTTTTCCCACCATTTATTTTCTCTTTTGTTTCATCAACTTTATTATGGTCAGCTCTTCATCAACAGAAGAACAGGCATATAAGAATACCTGATAAAACACAGCGAGAGCAAATAGAAGTGCAGGCTTAAAAGATTAACGGTAAATCCCTTTCCCACCACTTTAACTATGAAACTGTTAAAAACAAGCAACATTTAACCTTCTGTTGAATCTTCCCTCAACTTTGTCACAAATGAAACTGTATTACGTATTCCATATGAAAGACCAGTCACTCACAGCTTTTTCCAGGAAGAGGCTATCTCCTGAGAGATGGTAGGTGCTCAGCAAGCCCCCCAGGATACGGATAGTGCTCTCAAAGAGGTTCACATCCACATTTTTATCAAATACTAAATCGATTGCTACCCATTTTCTTGCTTCTTCAAACTCTGCAAAGTATAAAAGATAGTTCAATTATGAACTTCTGGCATGCTCCAACAACTAGAGACATAGATCCATGACAGTTACTTATATCTGTAAACAGAGATCGTAATTTTAGGTGGAAAACAAACTATGAACACAGGCTGGGAGAAATTTGACTACATTGGCTTAATTCTTATTCAGCATGCATACAGACAGATGCATACAGACAGAAATTCCCAGCAAAATAAAAAGTTCCTAATAGTCTAAAATAAAGAAGAAATTGAGGATTTTTTATTAAAATAGTCCAGAAATTGAGATGTTTTAAGTCCACCCATTTGGCCTGTCAGACAATGTTACACTTCCACAAGAGCCTTCAGAACTTTTGAATGAAATCTTTTTAAACCAAAGCTGTTATCTACCAAGGTAACAGATAACCCTTTCAGTGAATAGCCTTTAAGCCATTAGTCTAGCAATGTCCTGGGGAGCACTTAACCCGTAAAATCCTGACAGTCTTCAATTTTTTCCACAGAAACAAAAATGGTGGTTTATCACAACACTAATTCAAAAAGAATGTTAAAAAAAAAAAGCCAATTTATATTCAACTGTCAGTTTATCAGCAGCATCACTCAATGATTGCTTTTGCACAGGGTCGAAATCCATGGCACATGTGAGTTAGCTCATGCCTCTAACTGTGAAGGCTAAGCTCTCTCAAACTATCTCACACCTTCCAGAAACTCCTGCTTGTGAGCCGGTACAGAAGCGTAACCACTTTCCCAGAAGTGGAAGGTATTCCACAGGAGATTAAAGCAAAAGAATGCCTCTGTGTCCTCACGAGAAAAAAAATGTCGTGGATGTTGGGTAGCCTGAGAAGCAGCACAGAAAAAATCTCCGCTGTCAGATGTTAGCGCTATCTAGCAGTACAACAGAAAAGGTAAGGTCCTCTTTCACAGAAGAATTAGCTTTCATCAGCTCATAAGAAAGACTGGCAACCTCAAACCGAACTTTCATTTATATAGGATTTGTTATTCAGAAGAAACCCCAGGAGCTTTCTAAGGCAATCAGCAAAAGAACTGCTATAAAATATGAAGAAGCCTTCACCAAGAACCCATTTTTACACATCTAAATTACTAATAATTTATTTTAAAAGCTCTATGCAGTTCACAATGTTTTATGAAAAAAGCAGCACACTGTCAACTTGATGAAACTTCAAAGTAGCCTGCTGCCACCACATGATGGGGAGTTTTTGTTTGATTTAATATTTTACACAAAATTCAAAGGTAGAAGAGACAGAACCATGACGACTTTCACTGCTTATTGTCCCCTTGCAGCTCTGTTCTTCCTATCTTGACACAAAAAAATTGCATGATTGGTAAGTTTTCAAAGGTGGCTATCTACCAAGGTTAAATAGTTCCAGAAATTTTTACCACTAAAAAAACCCTGCACCACAAAAAAAAAAAAACCAAAAAAAACACACCACACCCAAACTCTTAAATACTGATTAAGCAAGTTTTTTGCAACAGAATTGCAGAATTTTTCCGTTAGTTTTTAAAATGTTTGAAAGTTTTCTAACATAGTCACTTCCAGAATAACTGTGAAAAAATACAGACAGCAGATCAGTTCAGGAAGGAGGTATTGAACACTCCCCTTCTCCACCCATGAATTTCTTACAGAAACAATCTTCTTAACTCCAGATAGGAAATGCTGATATTAGGTGTGATAAAACACAATCTAGGAGCGTTCAGGCTAACTCCCTAAGACTGTCAGGTCGAAAGCCTATAGTGGCTGTACGATGGCACAAAGATAGCACTAGGGCTTTAGTATAGAAACAAAAATTGGGAGGCTCAGTTTCTAGCAGACGTATCCATTGTTATTTGTAATAGCAGAATATCCCAGGAAAAATGGTGTCCTTTAATATAGTTGGGATTTTTTAATATTTATCTTTATACATATTGTTTTTATATATATATACACACACATGTATTTACCCTCACAGGAAAACTAAACTCATTGACCACACATAATAAATGTTCCCCTCAGCAAACCTTGAACACGTACTGCCTGAATAGAATATAAGGAATTATTTTAGAGGGGAAAAAAATGGAGGAGGGAAAAAAAAAAAAATTACCTTCTTTTAAGCCTAAAATCCACATGGTATCCAAGGCGTCAATTAAGGTAAGCCCAAGTCCAAACCATTCACTGTAAGACTTGGACAAAGGCTTCAGCTCATCATGGCCCCAGGCAAAATCCTTGTATCCTTTCCATGCGTGGCGGAATGCTTCTATCACAGCCAGCTGACGTTCGTTTATGGGCACTGCAAAAGGAAAAGAGCACCTTATTCGATACTTCCGCAGGGGAGTTAGGCAGCTAAAATGAACAGCATTTTGATGCATTCTACCCAAAATAAACTTTCTTCCAAACTAAATGATCAGTGTAATGGAAAAAAACATCCTCCGATTATTCTTTTCAGTACAGCCTTTCCTGTGCGGAATAACTAGTCAGGGTTTCTGGCCAGCAATTCAGTCAAATGGAAATGGTGATTTCTCCTTGGCAAAAAAAAAAAAAAGTCATTTCTGCAAATAAAACATAATCACATGCCCAGTTGTTCGGCGAGTATCACTAAAGTTCAAAGACTAGAAAGTCAGGAAATACCAGGATTAAGATTGCATAAATCAACTGTAATTCAGCTGCTGAATGTATATGCTTAACAATATGATTCTTGGCTAATTTACCATATAGCATATTTTCCTTCATCTTCCCTGTCTTATTCATTGCTTTCTGCTAAACGTGAAATCAGTCATACAAAATTATCTCTTGAACTTCTCATTTAATACAAAAAAGGAAGACAATTTACATTTCCCATCTTGGGCAAAGCCATGTCTTTTTGCATGGTTCAACTGAAATTTTTGTTCACAATTTGCCATAAAGTTGAGCTTGTGTTACACATTCAACATGAAAAATTTCAAGCCTGTTAGCCGAAAATTTCCAAAATTATAAACAAAGATTTCTAGAGCAGGAAACACCAAGCAGCATAACTAAACCCATATATACTAAGCTAGCAAAAGCCAAATACATCACACTGTAATACGGTACATTTATCATATCAGAACTTCCTCGTATGAGCCCAGAAAGCAGAACAACAGACTCTTTACTCCACAAGGACAGAAGCTGCAAAAACAACTTCTACAGCTTTATGGTGAGCCTTAAAAATAGTTCAGTTTAATTCAGGGAGGAAGTCACTTTCCCTGTATTTGCAGAAAAAAAGGAAAACCACTGCTGGAAAAGGAAGCTGTCTTTTTCAAGCCCTCTCTAGACTGTACTTTCCTGGAGGAAGAATGGCAATGCCTGCCTCCTCCCACAGGCTATATTTCAAAGATTTATCGCTAAAATTTATTTTCACATTCTGAAGGCTAATAACCTTGAAGGCTGTCATGGTGGAATAAGGACACCGAAGGCTTGGATGTTCTAGGTAAATAATATTTCCTACACTTTTTTATTTAGTTTAATTAAAATCAATAAAATAATGTGTGTGGGGAGGTGTGCTGGTTTTGGCTGGGATAGAGTTAATTTCCTTCACAGTAACTGGTGCAGGACTGTGGTTTTGATTTGTGCTGAAAACAGTGCGGATATCACAGGCATGTTTTAGGTACTGCTGAGCAGTGCTTACACCATGTCAAGGCCTTTTCTGGTCCTCACCCCACCAACTAGTAGGCTGGGGGTACACAAGAAGCCAGGAGGGGACACAGCCGGGACAGCTGACCCCAGTGACCAAAGGGATATCCCATACCATATGACATCGTGCTCAGCATATAAAGCTGGGGGAAGAAGGAAGAAGAGGACATTCAGAGTGATGGCGTTTGTCTTCCCAAGTAACCATTATGTGTGATGAAGCCCTGCTTTCCTGGGGATGGCTGAACACCTGCCTGCCCATGGGAAGTGGAGAATGAATTCCTTGGATTGCTTTGCTTGTGCATGCAGCTTTTGCTTTACCTATTAAACTATCTTTATCTCAACCCACAAGTTTTCTCATTTTCACTCTTCTGAATCTCTTCCCCATCCTGCTGTGGGGAGAGTGATCGAGTGGCTGCGTGGGGCTTAGTTGCCAGCTGCGGTAAAACCATGAGAGGAGGAATTGTACAACTTCAACCACAAAAGTGAACAGAAATAAAGATACCATTAACTGTGCTATTTACCTGGCTCTTTCTGGTCTTCAGCTTCCACAGATGAAGGTTTTTCTGGTTCCTTTATTTTATTAGATGGAGGTTCAGTGCTTTGGTCAGGTTCTATCACTGCTCCTCTCCAACTGAAAATAAAAGGGATTGTAATTAAGACTTTATTTGATCACAGAAAGTCATGCAAATGAATAAAGTCTTATCGCTGCACTTCATTTTTCTCATGATACTTTGGTATAATAGGAGTTGGATTTCCTATCAAGGATCAAAATAACTATGTTGTCCACTAGGTAATTTCTTCTGTTCAAAGAAAGTAATTTGCATCAGAGAAATTTTACTGAATTAAAAAAGCGTGCCTTACAGACTCTTGAAACTTTGTTAAATATCTTGGCAATGGAATTTAATAAAGAACTTCTAAAAAGAATTGAGACACCTGAGAATGCTGCATTAGAAGTATTTTGCTACCTACCAGTTCTGAAATAATCACAGGAGCCACTAACACTGCATAGTGCCACACAAACAATGATCATCAAAAAATCATGAATAAGCACATAGGACTAGCCACTTAGAGTACTTGCTTTACTACCAAGAGGTTCATAAACCTTCCCTACAAACACAGATGCATAAATCAGGTGTTGCAGGTTTTTATTAACACTCTCCTGAAGGAGAAGTCTTTCAGAATGGACTTCAAGTCAAGCCAAATTCACATCAAGCTCAATCAATCATGACCATGCTGTTTAATATATAGATATGCTGCCTTTGAGTTCATGATCCGCTTCCTAAGGGAACCAGGCTTACAGGACCTTTAAAGTTTATATTGTTTACAGTCAGCATACCTTATGACTTACATAAATCCCATAATTTCATTTCTTACTTTCATTCTTTAAATTTGTAACAAGTTTTCACTATGTTTTCGCTGCTCTCCTAAGTTTTCCTGTTACCACCCATTTAACTCTGAGTTATAGCATAAATGGAAGCACAAGAATAAAACATTTCAAGTCGTTATAAGAGATTTCAGATAATACCACCAGCCAAAACACTGATGGCAGGCACAGTTCTGAAACTATGATCAGCTCAGCCGTGCCAGTGCTGAGAAGGACACAAACATACGAAAAAAAAAGACAAGCCTAGTGTTCCAAATCTTAAGAACCTCTGCTGAACTTACAATAGTCTTTTCTATATCCAAGTTACATCCCTTCAGTTTTTCCCAAATCAAAAGATTTCAATCAAAAATATCTTAAGGAATAATGCACTATAATCATAGGAGCACAGACGCTCTGTAAAACTTGTTACTGTATCTGCATAAGGGGTCTTTAAACCGTATGATTAATCCTTTGTAAGGAAGGAGTAAGCATATCTTGTACAGTTACATACACACAACTACATACGCATCTACAACTTCTGCCAGTTCCACTTGGGATTACTGTGTTTTGTGGCATCATACCACTGACACTGCTAGAATTTTCTAAGTCTGGCCCAGGACAAAGACACTTTATTGTATTGATACCGGTACATCAATATTTACTACAAAACAAATGGCAGAAACCTACAGACACTGAGAAGTCTCCTGGGCATAAAGAGTGTCTAAGTGCATTAGAAACACAGACAGCCTGATAGGGCTCCAAATCCTCTGCAGTTCTATTACGCAAACAGTAAAAACAGAAAATCTGCATTCACCAAAATTAAATACAGCCTAGCAATATCAACAGCTGTCAGGCCAGACCTGAGAACAAATGTACGTAAGGAAAGAAAGCAACCTTAGAGACAGACAACAAAAAGCCCTTACAATTTTCACTCCATCATTCAGTGGTTCTTGGGGGGGCAGCGGTGGTGAGGAGGGGAGCACTGTAACTTGCTGGAAACATTACTACCTGATTACAGATTTCTCTGTTTTCTCTTCTTTATCAGCCTGGACTGGCTCTTCTACAACCCTGCCGGTATCATGTTGGGTCTTCAGCCTCACATCCCTCCGCGGTGGCTTGATCTGAAGATTGGAAGGACCACGTCGAGCATGAAGCAGTTTTGGCAACTTCTGAGAATATAGGGGTTGGGGGGGTGAGAAAAAAAAAAGAAAAGAGGTGCTTGGTATATTGCAGAGATGGTAAAATTTCAAACTGTAAATCAACAGTATTCCAGTCTTAAATATAACTTCAGATAAATATTACTTTGATATCATATCAGCATGCAATTTCTGCCCCAAATGGAAGGTATGTTGAAGACCTTGGTATTTTGTTTGTTTTAAACTTTTGGTAAAATTATCCAGGTCTTAAGTTTACACTGATAAATTACCTTTAAACTACCTCTACTGCTACCAGATACTAATTTAACACAAGGCACTGTCAAAGAATTGTAAAGATATTTAATTCCATTTTACTAGGCACAGTAAATTTTTATTAGAATTAGCAAAAAGTATGCAAAAAAAAAAAAATCTTACAAAATGCCAGTGTTAGATAATACCAAGAATTACTATACAGTAATACACATACATTTGCACAAAATGAAGGAAAGATTTAATATGAAATTTCATATTCATTAACTGGAAATCCCAAAATACATGAAGGAAATACATGAAGAGCAACACAGTAACCAGTATTCCTCTACTCCACTAATACACAGAACCAGTTCATTTTTCTTTCCCGTCACATTCCCCACAAATGTAAGCCTTCAAAACCTGCTAACATCTGTTCTGTTTGCTGCTATTTTTCAAGCTACCAAAAAAGTTATTCCAATTCACTGTGACACTGTCTGTATTTTACATCTCATATTCAACCACGAGTCTATTTTGGCTCCTCACAACAGCAAGACTGACGTCCAGAGCACTCCAAGTCCAAACAAATTAATCATAGTGGGAAAGTGAAGCCTCAAGTACGAAGAGGTCACTGTGACCTAAAGTCCTGGCACTCCTAGTTTTAACAGTGATTAAGAAATAGTATACTGAACACTTAAAGAAAAAAGGTAAAGCCAAGAAATACTATACCAAAGCCCTTCCTGAGAGGGGAGCGTTCCACCCAGAGCAGACTTTTATTACAAGTTATAACTCCTTTCTCCTTAACAACTGTTGGAACCAAGCACTATTTGCAGCTTTCACAAATTCTTTGGTAGCTTTATAAAACTCATTTCTTCTCATAGTACCTGCGGTGAAAGCTCTGGGTAGTCTCCGAGATTGGCGTCTGCTTTCTGGGGTGCTGGTAGAACGACTGGATTTGCCAGCTTTAATCCAGGAATTTCTGGTTCTGTTCTCTGATCATCCAAGGATTTGTTTGTTAGACCTAGACACACAAAATTGCTCAGCACAAGGAATCAACAGCTAGAAATTTGTAACTGCATTCAAATACTAGATGAACCTCCGAAAAGCATTTCCCTTCACAAAACATTGATAAACGCACCTAATTATTAGCTACAAAGTGTCTTTTGGTATTAACACTCTCCTTAATATACAAGGAGGATGCTAAAAGGCACATGCTTTTTTTTAATTGCTATTATTTTAGCTTCTCAACACAGCCAGTAAGATAATACCAGAGGTAAATGTGCCTTTGTATTGTAGAAGAGCTTGGAATTTCTAATCTGATGGACAATCAAAACGAAGAGAGGATTATCTTATTCTACTGTTTAGGTTCGGGTTACCAATATCTACATACAAACATAACAAAAAGAAAAAAACCACCCCCAAAAAAAACCAAAACCAACACCCACAGCCTCCAAATCAACTAAAACAAAATGTTGCTCTAGTAAAGATAAACAATGAAAAGGTATATGAAAAATATTTCTGATTAAGCAGAAATAAGTCATCGAAACACGTCACATAAAATCATCTCACAACTGCACTTTAACGGAGACACCCAGTCATTGTCAATAAAAACTAAAACTAGTTATAAGAACTACAATAGTCTCTTAAATACAACATCACATTCTGGTAATTCTGAGTTATACAAAGAACACATACTTTTCCACGGTTCCCCCATGCTTGCGTATGAAATGACTCCACAGACTGCCAAGAAGGCAAACAGGAAGAGAATTACGCTCCGCTGTAGTCGAGACAGCTGCTTCCATTTCTTTAGGAGAGAAAATAAGTCAGAGGAAGAATATTTAGCACAACATTAAGAGCCTACTCAGTCAAAAATAAACTCTTATTGGTTCATTCGGAGCAAGAAACACAAAACTGAGTAGGTTTAATTTTACCCTTTGTTTCCAACTGCAGACATCCATTGCTTATATTCTTTGATGATAGAGAAAATAAGAAACGTAACATGCTAGCATATGGCACAGCAGGCTCAGCGAAACACCAGAGCTACTTACTGCAAGAACTCAGAGACTGCCAAGTGCCGAGATTCCCAGAGAGCATCACCTACAGTGCACTTCCATCACAACCTGCGCTGGCTGACCTGTGCATCTGCCCAGATGTCAACTGGGAAATAAAGCAAAAGCCTCTTTCCTCCCTTCTGGCTGGGGAGGTACTACAGAACACACATGCAAAACAAGAAACCGAAGAAAGTGATAGAAAAACTAAAAAGGTTACTGCAGCAAAGAAGAAAGGCTCAACATCAGCTAAGCACCAGTCACTGGACAAGAAAGGCATCCTGCCTCTGACAAACATATGTGGGACTGTCACACAGAGCAGGTCCTGCCACTGCAAATAAAGTCACCAACCCGCAGCAACAGGAAAATGAAGTGAACCATCAGAACAATGAACAAGACAAAATCACAACGTTTTCAAGTTTAGTCCTGGGCAAAAATGTGTTTTTAAAATTGAAGTATATACAACAAAAATCACTAAAAGTCAGAGGGCAAATGCTACATTCACCTGAGAGAGAAGTTTCCTCCATTTAGACAGAAAGCAGATGGAGCTAAACATTAACTTTGTTAGTTTTATAACTCCTATCAAAAGTCACCAGAGCAGCATTTTGCTTCTAATTAATGGTTTTGGCAGAGAGGGTGCTTCACTGCCAACACTACACTTGGGAACAACCTGCAGTTTCCTACAAACCACTCCACACCCCACAGCACTTCCCATAGTCCTCATTCTCTACCAGAGGGCTGCAAATGCTTCAGTGAAGAACTGTCGATGTGCTTACATTGCTGAGCCCCAGAGCACACATTTCCTGTTTTCCTCCCACACTGTTGACAGTACAGTAATCCTGTACCGCAATCCGGTACGCCCTTCCCTACGCACACCGCAAGATGCTGATCCCACTCCTTCACCTTCGGCTCCACCTGCACGGCCAACTGCATCATCATCTCCCGGTTGCAGAAGGGTGCATGAAACCCAGCAGCCCTGTGTTTCCCCAGGGTAGGATGAGAAAAAGAGGCATTGACTGTAGGATGGGTAGGATTGAGGTACAAGAATACATGAGGGCATTCACAACCATCTTACATTTTTTTTTCTGACAAAGAATAAGGATAAGAAGAAGGATGAAATCTCTAGTGCCCTATCCTCACATTTCCCTACTTGCTAATATGAGAGAAGCTGCCATATTGCGTCCCTAAAGTTTTGCATACATTTATTTCATCTGACCATGTGTAAAGCCTCTATAGGTGGCTATACCTCATCTCCTATCTGCAACAACCCTGCCCCTCCAGCCCAAGACTCCCACGCCCAGTAAAGCCGCCTGCCCACCCCATACCCCCACACAGACACAGCTCTGCCAGAGACCCCTATTCCCACCCAAAGCAGAACGGTTCCCTTCGCTCTCCTAGGGCAGAGGACAGGGATCCCCCTTCAAGCCCTAAAACAGTGGGCAAAGACACCAAGGCCCAATCTCCCCCCCTCCTCCATTCCTGCCCAGAGAGGACAGTGTTGCCCCCCCAAACGCAGAGGGGGCACGCGCACACCCTATCCCCCCGCCCCAGCTTTGTTCGCAAAAATTAAGATATGACTTAGAGCACTATCAGCCACCCTGCGGTCCACAAACCCCTACCAAGGGGAGAGCTGCCACCTGAACACTGCTCAGAGCCCCCGGCCCGGGGCCACCCCTCCCCAAAGCCCCGGGCACCCCCATCGTCAGGTGCCCCCAGCTGAGGCCCCCTGCCCGGCTCGGAACGGGATGTTCCCCCGAGCCACAGCTGCACCCAAGCCCAGAGCCATCACTCACCGCCCGCTCCCCACAGCCCGGCCCTCCCCAGTCCAACCGTTACCAGGTGCCTCCTGCACCCAGCCCGGGGGTGCCCACCAGGACCGTACAGCCCCCCGCCCGCTCCAGGCCGGGTGTCCCCCCCTCACAGCCCGAAGTCCCCCGCGGCCCGGGTCTCCTCACGGCCCGGGGCCCGCCCTCACCCGCCAGCAGGAGCGCCGCCTCCAGGCCTTGCTATTATTGTAGCCGCCGGCCCCCACCGCCTCCTCCGGGCTAAGGGTGACGGAGATGAAGTCCCGTCGCGGCGGCGAGGAGGAGGAG
>VXBL01010514.1:98560-112811 GCA_013400195.1 Aramus guarauna
GCTCTCACCGCAGAGCCAGGCCCTGCCCGGCGAGGAGTTCAGCTACCTGGGTGGGAAATGAGATGTAGGGAGAGGCTGGGAGCCCTCATTTTTCTTCTCTGTTGTGAGATTATAATACAGAGACCAGTCAGAAATACCGGCGTGACAGAAACGTGAATGAAAATGGGCGTGTGGGAGGTCATCAGGAAAAACAACACGGTGATCGTTAACAGAAGGGGCTGCACGCGTCTATCAGTTGAGCTCAGGAAGGTGCAGCTGCCATCACGCTCGGAGAACCACGTTCTGGAAAAGCCCCAGCCACCACAGCCACCACCGCTGCTCCTGCAAGCGCACGGTAAAGGAAAACCCCAACCACTGCTGACTTCCAGGGGATGGAGAAGAGCTCTCTAACGTCATTACCACCCGCCAGCGAGAACCCCAGAGACACATTTCACAGCCAGCGTCCTTCATCTTCTGCATCAGACGCGCACAGTCCTGGGCAGACAGCGTGGGAACGCAGGCCCGAGAGTAGACAACTGAAATCGGTGAGAAGATGTGTGTGACTGGGCGAAAAGCAACTTAAAACAGTTTGTATAAAAAACCTCTTCCATAAGATTTGGCGCTGAGTTTTGGTACTCAGCAGGATCCACTTGTCCCACTCAATTCCTTCCCTCACCGGCTTCTCTACAGACCCCTGTGCTTATCTGCTGCCTCTTCGCTGGGGAGGAGGAGGGAGGTTATCAGTGGGCACGGGGGAAGAGGGAAGAGTGCTGTTTCATCACGTACACGGAGCCACAATGACTCTGGTTTTGTCACAACCATTATTTCTGTGTCATGTTCATAGTCCAACAGGAAAAAGAAAGTGTTGAAGCAGCTGCTTTAAGACTACTACTTTAGGCACAGCTGAAGGGGAATTCAGAACCAGCACTTAACTATGCAGTTAACACGCATCATTTGAGCCTTTAAATTTGGAATCCACCTCCCACTAGATTTCCAGATAAAACTGAAAATTGGGTGTTTTTCTGAGCATTTCAGGTTTTAAAAACAAACAAACAAACAAAAACAAAAAAAAACCTAAGGAAGCAAACAGTTCTGGTCAATATGAACACTCCACATAAACAAGCAGAGGAACAATTTAACAGAAGCCTGAAGCATGCTTTCATTTTTAGGATTTATTTTCCTATCACAGGAAACTACTGATTCATGTAGCTTAAAAACACGTTAAAACCCCCAGCAACCTTTCACATGGGTGCCAAGGGAGAAACACGGGGTGAAATAGGTAAGGAAGGAAGAATATCTACCTCTGACCTTTGCTGGGTTCAGCACTAAACTCCCAAAAGAGAAGACCATCTGTCATTTGTGACAAATTACTAACTTCCCTGCTGATTGTTCTATACATGGAGCGCTGTTTAGAAAGTGCCTGTCAATGGGAAGCCAAGCAAAAGTAGCACCACAGCGAGTGCTCATTACCTACACAACAGCTGTGAAAGCCTGACTCAGATCCAGATCACTGAAATCTACTTTAAATAAAAGAAAAACACATACCACCCACAATTAAATTCCCTCCCCTCAGTAAAATGAGTTGAAAAGCTTGGGGGAAAAAAAAAAACCAAAACCCAAAAAACAAAAAACCAACCAAATGGGACTGCAGGCAAGAACAGTGTCTTCTGTTTTCTGATGAAAAAACACATCCTACAATGTCAACCCCCTTCAGGATTACCCTCTGCTGAGTTCCACATCCCCCTGTACATCATGTGGGCACTGCAGCCTCCAACCATGCCATCGGTGACAACGTCTCAGTGTCCTGCAGCTGGGGTGACAATGCCCAGGACATGTAGGGACAAAGACAACAAGTGTATTTTCCTCATGAACAAGAAACACAGACAGACACATAGAAATCACAGTCACATCTTTATTAGAAAAATGCGTAGGTGTCCAAAAGTTTATGGAGTACTAAGGGACCTCTCTGTTTCATTTGTACTTTTTTTCATTTCATAATACATACTAGAATTACTCTGTTACATACGGGACAGGTTTTTAATTTTTTTTTAAGTTCTCTCAAAATTCTTGCTATGTTCCAGTTTAAAATGTGAGGAGTCATACAAAAAACCTCAACAGACAAGGCATTTAGCATTCTAATTCAGCTTCTCCTTGAAAACAACCTCTAAAAGCCATGTCAGCAGCTCAGTGTACACATGATTAAAGCACACGGGAACTGAAGTTTCAAAAGAGAAGGCACTTTAGAAAGAGCAAAAGAAATATTCTTTCTTCATAGCACAGTGCAATTTAAAACAAATATGCGCCTGAATTGACAAGCAATACTCACAAAGATACAACACAATTTGTTCTCAGATATAAACCTTGACTGACAGGAATGGAATGACCCATAAAACATTGAAAAAAAAAAAAACAAACCACAAACCAACAACAAAAACACCAAAACTAGAATTGAATGTCCGGGACAAATGCTTAATTTATACTAAAAATGGGAATTACTGGCTGCACATGCAAACTGAGGTAATCAGAACTGTCATTAGCTGGTTTGCATGTGCAAAAGGCTCATTACTTCTGTGCACGCAGATACACTCTACACCTGAAAACTCTACCATCGACGTTTAGATGCTCCCTTTGGAAAACGAGCCTACTTACAAACTGTGTAAAAATAGCTTTGAGAGTAAATACTTCCCCAACATTCTGAATACAGCCTTTCATCAGGAATTACAGAAAGCCATGTAAGTTATTTAAAAGATTTATGCTTAATAAAATAGCATCAACGATTCCTCAGTAGAAGCAGATGCATGAAATAACAACATTCCAGATGAGGCATCTTCTTCACCACCTGATTTAGGGGAAAAGCAGAGAGTGCTGCTCCAGCAAAGGCCACCCAGCAGGACACCCAAAGCACCCTCACCCAGGGGTGAAACAACTTCGGTGTATTCGGCGCAGGTTCCGCCTGGCACGAGCTTACTGGGGCAGCATCCCAAGGCCAAAGAGGAACAATCATTTGTGGATCACAGCCACCCTGGGATCCCTTGGCCAGGGCTGAGTTCAAATGCTACATAATGTTCTGGGAATTAGTATCCTTAATTAGCTGACACCTATGTTTAGGTTATGGTTAGTAATATATGTAAAAGGAAGGCATCTAAAGAATTTTTTGTAAGTAAGAAAGTGCTGGAAAACTACCTGGCCAGAAACTTTAGAAGCAGAGGCTGCTGTTTTACTGTGTGCATTGTTTATGCTGGGATTAAGTATTTTTTTTGGTTAAGCTTTAAACTCTACCATTAGGATTTCTTCGCTTACTACTTTCAGGTACTTTAGAAGAGTCCCCTTTGAGGGATATGGAATACATTAAACAGAAAAATGAAAAGTAAAATAAATGTTTGTTATAGACAGTAAGAGCAGAGGGTTGTTGTGAAAAAGTTTCTCATCAATTTTGTCTTTTTTTTTTTAATGAAAAAACCCCAAGTCACTACAGCTGTAAAGAGCAATCAGTCTAAACTGCGTATTTACTTATGTTTTCTTGGAATGCCACCAGCAAGCCTAGATATGCAAATGAGTCTGTTCTGCTTTCGAGTCCAAACCTCAAGCAACGCTTACATGCAGCAGCACCCCGACCTACAGCAGACTCCTCTGTATGATCTGGTTAAAGGATGCAATTGCTCTTGAATTGGATCTTCTAACCAGCACAGGATTAAGGAAAAGACAGATCAAACTGATTTTTCGGCTGTGCACACAATTGAAGAGCAAAACAAAAGCAAATCCCAACCCCACCAGCACAAACAAGATACCTAACAAGGCACTGAAGAGATTTAATCTTGAATGCAAAACTGATTTATTAGGCCCTGACTGGCTCTTTTACGTATTTGTATGCATAACAAATAAGAAAGACAAAATCTGTTTGGTACCCAGAAGTTATTAATCTTCATTCACATCCAAGTCTACAAAACAGACTGAGGTAAAAGGCATTGCCTTCAAAGTTACCAAACAGAACTGGTGAGCACGCACATGTGTGTAAACACAACTGCTGCAAGGATTTGGCATCAATTCAATACTGCAAAGCTGTATTTTTTATAACACATTTCATAGCTGACATTTTAGTAATGTCAGTTCTTATAAAGGATCTGACAGATAGGTATCTGATTTGAGGGGGAAAGGCCTCCCTCCTCTTCAAGAATTTCCTAGCAGTTTTGCTTTGTTTTCATCGAGTACAAAGGGAGAAGGGAAGTCTTTGTTCTTCATGTACACCTCCAGACCCTGAGAACATGTGAAAACAGCACCGTTAGGTCATCAACGCATCAGACTGGTTACCTGCACTATTTTTAAGGCTATGTCCTCAAAGAAGGACTGACTACCCAAAGTTAAAAGGTCCTGGGAAGGACAGGCAACAGCAACAGTCTCCCCAGTGAGAGAAGGAAAGCGTTTCAGCCCCAAGCCTGAAGGAGAGGCACTGATGAACTGTAAAACAAGGGATCTCAGAAACAAGCTTCCAGCAGAGGGGCAGGCATGGGAAGGTGCGTCCTTAACTCACATTAGAATAATCCTAGCAAAAAAAAAAGTCAACTTCAATTGCCTCCTGTTCATTTTGTTCTTACAATGCATCAGTTGTGATGAGTTTGCTACCTACACACAGCAAAGATGTAAAGTTTCACGCACACCCTTCCCCACAGTGCTCACATATTCTCCTGCAATCCACTATTCCTCACCCTGCTTGGCCAACTCAGTGCCGCTCCTCACTACTAAGTGGAAGGAGTTGTCTCAGGACCAATTATTTTCAGAGGGACAAACTTGAGAAACCTGTGGTTTCTCTAAAGCCAATGCACAAATCACACTTGTCATTCAGTATTCACGCACTGTGGGAGATGGGCACAAATTAGCACACAACTGAATACAATGACGCCCATGGATTTTGCAATTTGAATATTCTGCACTTTTCATTTCGAAGATCTCAAAGTACTTGTGAGTCTTAATGTAACTGTGCAGACTCGTTGCAAATCTCATTTTACAGATGGCTAAAACTGAGAGTGAACAAACCACTGAAGAGTAAACCACAGTGGAACCACTAACATAATGCAGAGCCTAAGTCCTAGTTCCCTTGATCTTACCATTTCTCAGCAAGTTAGGGTAAAGAAATCCCCCGTGTTTGGAAGGAAATCAGATGCATACCTGCACACTCTTAAAAATACCTTCACAGGTAGTTATTCTCACCTCTCCAAAGTAAGACACTAATGGAGAAATCTCACACACAGCTGGTGGATCTTCAGTTCCTGAGAGGCTAGAGAAGAGAACACAGGATTAACTTCTTGCTATGCTTAAAACACAGTGCATCTTCTTCGAAAGATCATCAGGAATAGGATATCCAGAAGGATAAAACATGTGTTATAGTCACATAGTCACCAGACATTATTCAAACACAAAGCGTGAAAATAAAAGGGAATTATCAGATCCCAAATATTTCTCATCAAAACAAGAACATCGCTTTTATAGAGGTGCTTTGCAAGTAAAATGAACAGCTTGTGGGTTTACTAAGTTGTGAGCTGATGAAATAATAGCCCCACAGAGTAAAAGCAGCTTCTTATTCACCGTGGTGCAGGAAGTATCTAAACTGGTAATTGCTCTAACAGCTGATCCGTAACCCCACCTGAGAATCTTGCTGGGCTTTAAGCACTGGGGCCATATTCGGAAAAGCTGCTGAGGAGCACAAACTACAATTCCTTGGGCGGGCTAAATCCAGAATGATGGAAAAGGCTGCCCCTGCCTGACAAGTTCCTATAGGAGGAGCCGTATCACAACCCCATGGGCAGGGATCTCTGCCAGAGCACTGTGCACTACTGGCCAGAGCACCCACAATTATTACTGGAGCAGGAGCTGTAACAGACGTTGCTCTGCGTGGTCAGAAAAGACCAGCTGAATGAAGATCATGCTGAGTCACCCTGTGATCAAACTAACGCCCCATTTTGCAGAGCACGGTACGTGACGCTAGCTAGCTGGCACAGTTGGGCAGCCACAGGCAGAGAAGGTCACAGAGGCTCGTACCTGAGTTTCTCCGGTATCCTGCAACCATTTTCATCCAGAAATCCGGCCCCAGCCTTGAGAGCCCAGCGGTAATGCTGGGCCAGGAGGGCTTGCCGAGCAGTGGTAGGAGTGTCTTTGTCAGCTGTGTCTGCGTTTTTTAGTGGCGAGAACTCTTCTTCTCTCAAAACTTCAAATGCCACAAAATTCCTACCGGCAAAGGGGAGAAAACAACGATAATGAAAACCAAAGCTAGCCATCAGCCCTGATGATGCAACAACAACTTGGATGGGGAAAGGCTCATATATATTGTAGGGACCAGGGATGTATGCAGGCAGTCAAGCTAAGGAAAGCCCACCTCCCATCTGAAGAGCAAAGGAGTACTCGGGCCACATGATTGAAAAACAAAACAAGATGCCTGGTCTCTTCGGGTACATAACAGCAGCCTCGTGACCCTCCAGAGCTGTGCACAGGTGAGAGGAAAAGCAACACTTCTGCAGAAATCCCCCAGAAACCTCCCCAGTCACTAGGAGGCTTGTGGACAAAATGTCTCAGCTAAAAGCACAGCAGGATGCGGAGAGCAGCGATGCCCAAAGCTCGGATGCGGTGCCGAGCTGTGCAGCTCACTTCAGAGCGCCGCACCCCGGCTCCACTTGGGAGGCTATAGGCAAGGATCAGCTGAGGACACCAGTTCCCAGGGATGAATAAGCAATATGGTAGGATTCACAGCTGAATGTTAAGTACAGCTGTTTACCAGAAATGGAAATGCAAATTAAAAAATCCCACAGCAGCATCTGTGCATTTCTACATTTCACGTGTGAAGAACAGCTGCCAAGCTGGTTTTGCAATATTGTTAAAAAAGCACAAGGAATCACTGCTTGCAAATGAGTCCTTTCCCAGCTCAGAACTCAGCACGGTTTCCATCACACTGGTTTTGCCTTTGGTATGACACTTCTTTATTGAACTCATGTCAGGAAATGAAGACTGGTTCAAACCTCGAGCTCTCTATGCTAAAGTAAACCCTGTAAAAGTACTATCCCCAAAGATAATTCGGTTTCCCTGAGGTCTCTTTTTGCCATTTATTTAAGCCTAAACCAGAATTTTTACTGCTGAATTCAAGGCCTCGGAAATAAGTTTTATAAGAACACTTATGCTAAAGTCTTAAATTAATAATTTAAGTCCCACATTCCCTAAACACAAAGTACCCCTGACTGCACTGACACTACTGCACAGCGCTCTCAGCTATGTTTTACAGCTTGGCAAGTCGACACTGACAGTTCCCACAGCAACAGTAACTTGCCCCCCGTTCCCCCCCGGGTGCTTAAGCAACCTCTTTTCTGAGCACAAAGTGTGTGAGCTAAGCCCTGATGTAACACACCCTAAAAACGTGACCAGAGCTGCAGTTGCCATGGAAGCCACAACTCTGAAAGACCTGATTTTTGTGAGTCTGAATACTCCCAATAAACATTGGCTTTGCGCTCAATTTCTTTTTTTTTCTTTCTTTCTTTCACAGGGCTGGCAGAGGCCAGGCCAGCCAACATATCCTCAGCAGAACGAACAGTTCTGGGAGCACAGTCAGAGCAAGCCCGGCTTCTGCCAAGTGCCCTGTGAACGCACCTCGGAGCCTGCAGCATTACTGTTGTGTTGGAGCTTGGTGTAGATCCAACAGCCTTTCTAACAAGCCACCCACAAACCATGTGCTCCCTGGCAAGGTCTTTTACAACCTACAGTCATTCAAACAAACATTGAGAAGGGGAGGAAAAAAATAAAATCATGTCTGCCACTAACTTAGAGAACTGGAACACATCAAACACAAACTTCTCCAGCTTTATCCCGTTCGGTTTTAGCGGTTTTACCAGATTTCCCTCCTCGTCAATGTAGGGCACCTTCTTTATGGCTACGTGATGCCTCAGCTGCGGCTCATATTTCCTGCAAAAGAAGGAGAAACAAGTTAATTTACTTAATGCCCACTTAGAAGTACACAAGATGGCCTATTACTGCTCTAGGTCAGCTCAACTGTTGTGGGTGTTGCTCGCTACACGTTGACCCAAGCCACGTTCAGGAAACACCTCACTGAGCCTGACCAGCAGCACTCCCTGCACCGGTGGGACATTGCAGAGTAAAGCAAGAGAAGAGGGAGGACCTAGCATCCAGCTGAAATTGCAGGCAGAGATAAAAAGGTAACCCAAATTGTTATCTGGCTGGGATGACAATGGAGCAGAGCCAATCCTTCATGTGAGGGTGGATCAAGGTCTTCAGGAAGGTCGTACGGCTGCTCACCGAATGCTCAGCATCACATCCCCATCTCCCAACACCAAGGTGCAGAGTCCTCCCCCAGCTTCACCCTCTCCCCCATCCTCTGCTGGCCCAAAGGATGGCATGGGTGACATTCCCATTGAAAATCCTCAGCGTGGGGCTGCATCACTGACCACGCTGCAGCCCACGTGGCTGCTCACCCTTGCAGGCCCAGGAAGGTCATCCACTGGTATATCTCAGTTGATTTATCTACAGCAAAGCCTGCAACCTCTTCATTGGGTAAGGCATGAAGAGCACACTGGGACTGCCAGAAAGTTGCCACAGCTGTTTTAAACTGTTTGGAGGAGAAAGGAAGTGAAGAGCAGAGCAGGAGGTAACCATAACTGAAATTCAAGAGTGGGACACAGGAACACCCACTCTTGGAGGCATTTCTGGGCTGCACAGCTGCCTAGCAGGTCTGCTGGAACTTACTGGGCCACCATCTCCAGGAACTCAACTGTGAAGAAATGGTTGCAGATATTGCCAGCGCTGTACATCAGTCCCCCATCGGGGTTTTGCTGCTGCGCAGTCTCCAGGCTGATCTCACTGTACTCCACCACCTGGTAGACCCCATCCACAGAGCACACGACCCCGACAGGCTCGGTGGGGTAGGCCTTCTCCACCACCTGCAGCCACAGGACAGAGGGCTATGACGAGGAGGAAGAAAATCCCAGCACTGTTCCATCTCCCGTGCACAAACGATCCCACAAGACTGTTGCGCACTGATCCTCCAGCGCCTCGGGAGCACGGGCAGGGCAGTGCTGGGTGCACACAGTAGCCTGGAGGCACATTTTGCCCAACAACCAGGCATAAAACCCAGCACTTGACCACTTAATTGCACAGTTGCTCTAAAGACAAACCAGTTAAATGAAATCAGCATATTGTGGGGCACTTTTCTTATCAAGGACTGGGACCTGGCATTAAATGAAAAAATATTTGCAGCTAGTAGCCTTCAGCTCCTTGTCTGCCTGCTCCTTGGGCACCTGCTGCTTCAGGGTGACAAAACCAGATGGGCTTTCCCTGTCTTCCACAGTGGGGCATAAGGAATGCCTCAATTAGATTTAAAGGTGGATTTGTAAAACACATCCCAGTCCAATACAGCTTCTAGATAGCCCAAGTGCCTTTGCAGAAAGGGGAGCAATTCCAGTTTGTAGTTTCCCGTGCAGTTACAGTCCCTGCTCTAATTGCAGTTTTTTGTCCAGAGTACTCTGGGAAAAGGGGAGGAGGTCACCCCAGGCAGGGATTCTGAACGCAATGCAGGCAGCAAGCAGCTCCTCTAAATCTGCTTGGAGCGAGCGACTGTCGGACAGAGGTCTGAACACTCCAGTTCATCTAAGCTCACCCCAGGCGGCAGCTTCCCAGCGTAATCAGACCTTAAAATGGCCCGGCATTAGCACCGCCTCACCTTTGCACCGCAATCCGCCCCTCTGGAAACACAGAAGCCTATGAAAACTGGATCTGCCATTTTCACAAGGATATTGTCCACACAATATACATGGACATACTGGATTCCACGCTGCTTCATGTCATCCAAGATCTTATTATCCACCAAAGCACAGTATAAGCCACCATTGCCATCTATAATGCAAGAGAAAAAAGAAAGCTCTGGTTAATTAGTGACTTTGTGGGATTTTTGCAGCTAACAGAGCAAAAGCTGAAAGTCCCGAACAACCTTTCTTTAACAGCAGAGCAAGGAATGCTTTCTGACCAAGAGTCAGTGCTAACCAGATTTTACTTCCAGCTCTGCCACACAGTTCAGATAACCCTGTTTCCCCCACACACCCCAGCTCCCTCGCCTGCAGAGTGGGACCATGGAGACCAGCCTCACAGAGAAGTGTTACGAGACTTTATGAAGCCTTTCAAGATCCTCAGAGGGAAAACACAAAAGGGCAAAACATTATGCAGAGGGTGGGGAAAGCCTGTTACATTTCTTCTCTTCCAGTGCAGAGCAAGAGCACATTTAAAACTCAGCCTGGAGAAAAGGACTAAAATAAATCTTGTTTTCTGTTTATCTTCCCCCTGCAACTTCCCAATGTCTTTTTAAAGGCTTGAACCGCAGCTGCACAAAAGACACCTGCATGTTTGTTCATCACAGATCACCCTTTCATGGTTCCTCTTTTGACACCGCTGCCAGCTCAGGAAAACCACTCTGCAGCCGCAAAACCACATCACTGCAACACGGACCCGACCTGACCGCCTTCACCGAGTCTCTTACCATGTCCTGGTTAAGAGGAGAACTTTACTAGGTGAGACATTGCAATCATTTTGGAAAGAGTTCATCTTCTTGCTTTTTTTACCCATTTCCAGCTATCAGCCTTGAACAGGAGCCTTCAGCCAGGTGAGCTGCCTCCCTGGCCTGACAGCATTGCTCTGCTCAGGGACCGTTAGCTCCACGCAGGTACAGTGTGTGGTGAGGGGCACACACGGGTCCCGACAGCTTCACCCCTGGGAGACCGCAGCCCAGGGACCTCACGCACAGCCCTGCCAATGCACGTTGCTCCTAACCTGCAGCTGCCCTGCTCCTAATCCTGCTTCGATAAAACCACATGCTGTGGGCAAGACTCCAGCAAGAACTAAGCGGAGATTGCTACACTCTTGATTACCAGCCTGAGTCATTTAACCCTCCCACACTAATTAGAAGCTTAACATTAACCTCCAAAGACTGCTCCGTGTGCCAAGGCTGGCTGATGGCTCGTAGCAATTATCAACACCTATTCCATTACTGTACCATGTAAGGGTGAACAGTGGGGTACCTGGAGCCATAGCAATTTTCCCCTTCTCCTCCAAGATGGCCTTCCCATCAAAGGTGACAGCGGGCAGCATCCTCTGTTCAAACATGACCACGTTGGATCTATCCAGGTTGAAGTAGTCGTGTTCTACAAAGAACTCCTCTGTTGGCCCCAGCGTGAACTCACTTGTCATGATGTACCTGGGTAGGAATGGGTGCTGAGCAACGAGCAACAAAAGCACAAGCGAAAGACAAAACGACAAACGGAACATAAAAGGGAGGAAACCTGAGAGTGTAAAATGACAGACACTGCAGTATCCTGTGGTATGCAACCGAGCAGGAGAGCTCTCCTCCAGAACTCATCCCACAGGAAGGCTGCGCAGGGTCTTGTGCATGATCCTACCCACAGGCTTAGCTCCAGCCAGGACAGAAGAGCCTTTTCCTAAATGTGAATGACACCTGGATATCTGGATGAGCTGGAAAACAAGGCAAAGGACAGTACAAACGCCTCATTCACCCTCAATTTAAACTGATGTTAGTGTCTGAAGAAGCATTGACCAGCATAAGGTGCTGAGAACAAGCCATGAATCCCCAGCAGCTCAGCTGGCCAGCGTGTCTTCTTGTGCCAAGACAAACAGCAGCCTTTTCAAATGTTGGCTGTGTGATTTGTTTTTCTCTTAAGTTTCTCTATTTCCTCCTCTCCTTCCAGCTCCACATTGCTGCTGTCTCTCCCTCCACTATCTTCCTTCTTCAACAGTGGCTAAGTGTCATCTTTGTCATCTACCTGTCAAGCACTTCAACAACTATTGGCAGAGGTACACAGGGTCCTCTGCCAGCATGCCAGAGGTATCAACCCCTTGCACAGGAGAGCCTGGACCTCACCCCCCCCCAATTTACATCTCTGCAGCACAGCATCGCCTGGCCTCTGGTGTACTGCAGCAGCCAACCCTCCTCAGCCTAGACAGAGGAACTGTAAGCATTACCAGCAGATGTTGCACCACGTAAATAACCCATCCTGGGTTCCAGCAGTACCAAGGAAGGTGCATTTGCAATTCAGGGCATGTATGCGTGGCTTCCGAAAGAAATACAATACAGACAGGCTACCCTAAGGTCTTCAGACCTCAAACACGTGCTCTTTCACTCTTCCCAAACCCTGGCTCAGACCAGACAGTGATTTCATAAAGGTATCTCTTTATAGCCTAACAAAGAAAATTTAGCCAAAACCACTCCCAGAAGCGTGCCACAGCACCTCCTCTCTCTCACCCACCACATCCACAGGGAATTCCTATTTTGCACCTTGCACAGAGCTAGCCTCTTTTGAAGCCTGGAGGCTTTTGAAAGCTGGGAGCAGCCAGAAGACACAGCAGCTAGCTGTAAACAACGACAGCAGGAGGTGGCCTGAAAATGGAGCATGACAAGCATTTACTACTGCGAGGAGAAGGCAGAGGTTTTTTGCTGCAGCAGAAATTGTGGGCAAGGGGAGGCGGAGGGTGAGCTCAAGGCGACATCTCCCTCCAAGCAGGAACCTGAGGAAGCACAGGACAAATGGATGAAATCTCTTGCAAAGCATCTGAAACAGGCAATGAAAAGTGCTGTTCATAGTGCTGTCAGGGACTGTACTTGAAAAACCAGCACAGTGCAGCAGTTAGGGTAGTGGTCAATGATGCAAGGGCAGTGCCGGTCCCTCAGGTCTGCAGACACGGACCTGTCACTTCCCAACCCTGCGCACCCTCCTCCAGCTGCTGGCATCACAACTCCTGCCGTGTCTCTCTATGGCAGACAGCAAAGCGCTATTAGAAGACAAGGTAGGCAAGACTGCAACGCAAAGACCCCTGCACAGTAGGTCTGTGCTCCAGGTCACCTACCAGGGGATGGTACACTTGCAGTGGTGTCTCTGGCCGGCGAGCTGCTCCACTTTGCGGATTCTTTCTGCTTGGATCTGATACAAGGTCTTGCCACTGGGCAACCCCACGTTGTACATGCCCTTGGGATAGCTCACTCCCAGGCGAGTTCCTTGTCCTCCAGCCAGGAGCAGCACTGCCACCTTGTTCTGTGAGATCTGATGCAAGCCTGATCAGGAGAAAGGGAACATAAGAACCACAAAAGCAATCAGCACCCTGCGCTCTTCTCCTGAGCCTTTCTGCAGAGCTCAGGCAACAGCCAGAAGCTGCCGCTTCAATGTCCACTGCTGGTAGTTCAGAGAGAAATGCGATGCTGGACACAATACGAAAATTCATTTCACCTCTTTGATGCAGCAGTTTCCTCACCTAAAGCAGTGGATGGTGTAACAACAGGAAACAGCCATGAGTCGCAGCTTAGGAGGTTCCAAGTGGACATTAGGATAAAATCTCTTTACAAGGAAGGTGGTGCAGCACTGGAAAAGATCTCCAGAGAGCTGGGGGATGTCCTTCCCTTGGGGTTTTCAAGGCTTACTTTGATAAAGTCATAACTGACCTGACCTAGGGTGGGTACAGTCCTGTTCCAAATAGGGCTTGGACTAGAGACCTCCAGAGGTCCCTTGTCACCATTTCTACATCCCAAAGAAGCAAAGTCTTGTCATCTTCAGTAAAGCATGAGCATTTCTGGAACCTGCCTTATCAACCATCTGTACTTGTGCTCCAGCTTCTGCTCAGCTGCAGTCAGAACTAATAACACAGCCAAGCTTGCAGAAGCCGTAATTCCCACAATCTAATTAAAACCAGTATGATTTCTGCTGACAAACCAGGAAAGTCCAGAACTTGGGGAAGAACCAGACCACATAATAAACACCCAGCTCGTCCACAGTATTTGTTCCCTGCCTTCTCTCAAGCCAGCATCACAGTGACGACTGACAACTGGGAGAAAGATATTTCCTTAGGGAACTGTGTTGGGTTTGCACGGCAAGGTTTTGGTAGCAGAGGGGGCTACAGGGGCGGCTTCTGTGAGAAGCTGCCAGAAGCTTCCCCTGTGTCTGACAGAGCCAATGCCAGCTGGCTCCAAGACAGACCCACCACTGGTCAAGGCCAAGCCCATCAGCATCTGTCATAACGTACTTAAGAAGGGGAAAAAAAAAACAGTTAGAGGGAGCTTTTTCAGCCAGAGAGAGGAGTCAGAAGATGTAAGAAACTCTGCAGACACCCAGGTCAGTGCAGGAGGAGGGGCAGGAGGTGCTCCAGGCCCTGGAGCAGAGATCCCCCTGCAGCCCGTGGTGAAGACCATGGTGAAGCAGGCTGTCCCCCTGCAGCCCATGGAGGAAGGATG
>VXBL01010514.1:127228-159101 GCA_013400195.1 Aramus guarauna
GCAAGGGCGGGTCGGGACCTGCGGGCGGGGACCCTGCGGCAGCGCAGCCCCTGATCGCCCCTCTGGGGCCCTTCCCGCAGGCCCGAGGCGAAACCCCACGGACGCTGGTGCTGTCTTGAGGTTTGGGGTCGGTGGGCCTCGGTCCCAGCGGTGCGTGAAGCGGGATGGGGGGTGCGCTGCTCCCCCGTGCGCCCCGGGTTTGTGCCTCGCATCTCCCCTTGCGTGGGCGCTCGTCTGGTCGTAGCGGTGACGAGAAGAATTAAGGGCTTTACCGTGACGTGTCCGCAGCTGTCCCTTGGCGCAAGGCCCGCAGGTGACATCCCGCGGGGGGCGGGTAGAGCAGCTGGTCATCCTGGAGAGCGGCTTCGCCAGGGTCACCCTCTGCTCTGCTCTGGGGGTCCTGTGCTGCTGGGGCTGTGCCCTCAGAAAGGCTGAGGTCAGTATTTCATCCACGTTTTGGACCCAAAAAAAGGAGAAAAAAAAGGCCAAACCTGATCCAACTTTTTTGCTGGATAATTCTGCAGCACTGTTTACAGTCATAAATAATTAAGCAACAATGAAATGGGAAAGCAGCATCAGGGAGATGCGCTTTGCGGTCGGGGTGGGCAGTCTCTGTCTGCAGAGCCCACCGGCAGGTCCCTGTGCGCTCTGCCCCTTCCTCAGGTCCTGGGGTCCCCAAGCTGGGTCTGCCAGGGCCCCCCCCCACCCCCGGCAGCACGCTGGCCTTGGCAAGGAGGAGACGGTTCCACCGGCATCTTGATTTGTTGCTAGTAAGTAGGAGACGTTAAAAGAAAACCAGGCTTCTGGGCTTATCTGGTGTAGGTAATAATTCTTTACCTAGATTTGTGAAGTGCTTTGAGATCCACAGACACAAAGGTCTGTGTGCGGACCTGGTGTTTGTTCTTGCAACACCTGAGCGCGATGACTTCCTCTACCTTGGGAAAGTTGTCTGGGCTGGTTTCCCTTCCCACCCGCTCCTTCCCCATCCCTTCTGCTGAGTGGAGAAGAAACTTTAACCATTATGAAGTTCTCTACTTTCCATTTTGCCTCCAGACTAATCACTGGAGCTTCATCTAGGAAAATATTATTAAGCAGGCCGGTTCTTCTATCATCAAGAGTGTAAATCTGGAAAAACCTGAAAAAAATCCTGCTTGGCAAATAAACAGCAAATTGAAAGCTCTGCTCTGGAAAGGAGTGAGCAGATGACTACGGCAACTTCCCGGTTGCTGAGGATCGTTATATGCTGATGTTATACTGATGTCCAGAGCCTGCAGGCAGGGTTAGTGCCTCAGCCCTTGCTGCCAGCTTCCCGCAGTGCAGGGCCGTATTCTGGCAGCAGCCCTGAATTTCAGGTTGATTCAGCAGCTTAGCAAATGTTGTAACTCAGAGGTACTGTATCTCTTTTGCCTCCAGGTCCTGCACAGCCGCCCAGCGCTCCCTTCCACCACAGAGGGTTTCCCAGGGTCTGGTTGAACAGGTAGATGTGAGGGAGCTGGGCCCTGCTGCGGCAGGACGCGGCTCTCCTCGCTGTGGAGGAACATGCTGGGTGCTCAGAGCCGCCTGTGGGTGCAGAAGCCCGGTCTCCATTAAGGTTATATCATTTAGGCTCAAGGCTGCTCTGAGCCTCCAGCTGCATGAGACAGCTTCTGTAAGAACCCAACCAAGTGCAGTGAAATGGTGTATCGGTGCTCATCAACTGCCAAAAGTCTGAGAAAACTCTCCCTGCCTGCGTTTTGGGGGAAGGAGGTGCTCGCAGGATGCCACCCTAGCTCTGCTTTCAGGTCCAGGGGCCTCTGCGCGTGTCAGGTGATTTGGATGCGAATCATGGCAAGATGGCAGAGCTTGGGGCCAGGTGATCCTCCTGGCACACCCAGGGGTGCCGTAAGCCAGTGGGACGGCCGTTCTGTCCCCGCTTCCCCACTAACCACCGTTAGCGTACGAGCAGAAGTGCTTCTGAAGAGGTCCCTGCTCAGACTCAGCTTCCAGCTTCTCCGAAGCTTTCATCAGCCCAGCGGTGCTGGGGCAGCCCACGAGCCACGGCTGGGCGCTGCGCACGGTCTCTTGGGAGCCAACAGCATCCGCTGGACGCGAGGCTGGTGAGGCTGATAGTGAACATTAGTCACTGGGCACAGAAATCGCCATGGTGGCTTCCCTCGCGCCGGTGCCTAGATGGCCGGTCGCAGCAGCGTCCCAGCGTCTCAGTGTTGGAGGTCTTCACCCTTGTGGTTCCCCTGAGAGCTGAGACCTGGGGGAGTTCAGGCACAGAGCAGAAAGTGCCTTGCCCAGGAGGTGTGCGGTGGTCCTGAGCACTGCCTCTTCCCCAGCACAGTGCTTGCCTCTGCGGCTGGAGTGGCCTGGCTCTACCAGCTGCCTGGAGAGCCGGTGGCCCTGGCAGGAAGGAGGGATGGTTTGTTGGTAGCCGTTACTGTCTGGGCCATTGCCAAGGACGGGCATGTAAATGCGTACAATGACCAGGAGCTGTCTGCTCTGTCCTGGACACTTGGTCTGGTTGGCGAACACTGGGCTCTTGGCCTGCAGGGACAGAGGGGCTCTGGGAGGGAGGAGGCCATCCCATATCTCATGGCAGGATTTCTTCCACCTCGGTGAGCTGGTCCTGCTCTTTGCCTAAGAAGAACTGATCCCAGCTCATTAGCAGGGGTCCTGTTTTAGCCACTACGTTGTCAAGCTCAGGTGCGGAGACCTCAGTTGTTTGACCAGGGAGCACCTTCTTCTCACAGTTTCAGCTCAGCTCAACCCGGCACTTTCAAGTAACAGCAGCAAAAAACTTCCTAACATGTTGTTTCTACTCTGCAGCTCTTTCCCAGAGGTGCTCCTGGCTTTGATTTGGGATTCTGCCTATTGAAGCTACCCTTGGGGAGCTGCTCCTCAGCTTCCCAAGCAGGATGTGCTACAGGTCTGCTAGGAGAACATATGCGTGGTGACACCGGTCTTGCTGGGTTCCTCCTGGGTAGATACGGGTGTGTGAAACCAAAGACGGTTGGCGAAACAGATGAATGGGTGATATCAAAGGCTTTGTGTCTATTGATGTGCTGAAGACCTACCTACGCCAGAGCACTTCCTGGTAGGAGGAGCAGGATGCCGTGATGGATCAGAAGGAGGATGTTTCCCGTGCTGTGGCAGCTTCTTCCCCCCCGTGACATAAAGTGACGTGCTGAGCAAGGTGCTTGTGTAACGTTGCCTGCTGCCGCCTGAGCCCGAGTCCAGCTCCCGTTGCTGAACCGGCGCAAGCGTGGCAGCACAGGCGCGGTGTGCACCCCAGTATGATGCAACTCTCCCAGACCTCATTGCCTTCAAGGTGAAGGGTGGCTTCTGTGGCCATGGCTGTCCTCTTTTGTCCCGTACCCCTCTTCCATTGTGTCTGTTTGCTCGGCTGAGAAGACTTGTGGAGCAGGAGACAGCAATGTGCCAGCCCGGGCAATGCCACGCACCCTGTCCCGGCACTCGCAGCCCTTCGTGCCGGTGCAGCAGGGAAAGCACTAGACCTGTGCCGGGCAGCCCTGGGAGCCGGCGCGTGCCCACACCGGGGGAGAAGATGTGGCGATGGGTGGGGGTGCCTGCCAGATACGTGGGGAGTGGCCCCGAGGAGGAGATGTTTTTCCCCAGCTGCCTTTGCTTCCCGACCTCCCCGCTGCTCTTGTTTGAAAGCCGGATTGGGAAGCAAGCTCTCGAGGAAGGCTGGGTGCAGGGAGCAAGGTGAGGCGCAACAGCGAGGGGCTGAGCACGCGGCAGGGTCTGCTGGGGACTCGGCAGGGGACTGGGGCGAGAAGGGAGGTACAGCAGGCTCGCTGCCCGGGCACGTCTGGGGAGGGTGCTGGCTGCACCCTTGGCTGCCCTGGTGCTGCAGTTTGGGGCGGTGCTCTGCCAGCTCGTCCAGAAGCGGGGATCTGAGTTGGCTTGGCCGTGGCCGCAGGGCTGTGTTTCTGGCGAGTTCGCCAGGGCGGGCAGCGCGAGGCTTGTACTGACTTTTCTGCAGGTGCCCAGCCAATACCTGCTTCAGTGTACAGGCAGCACAGGCAGGAGGTGTCTGATCCGGTCTCAAACCTGCCAGTATGAACTTAATCTGCAAAAATAGGTTATGCGTGGATTTGCACCAGTGTCATGTGTTTATAGTAGATCAGTCTTCTGCAGGATAGGATGTCTGGATTTTAATAAAATTTTGGAAACCCTACAGCCTGATTTACTCTACGGTTAGACCGTGGGCGCAGGGCCTGGGGGAAACATCTGCACGGCCAAGTCCATCACCAAGCAGGAGCTTCAGGAGGAGGCAGGTTCCTGGCCAAGCCTGCGCCACGCAAGTGGGAGCCAGGGATCCCCTGAGGACAGGAGGAGGGTCAGGAATATCACTGATGGTTTAATTGCCTGTGCCAGGGCTGAAACAGCATTGCCTGGAAGCTGCCTGCTTTTTGCAGGAGGTGACCGCTGAGGTCCGTTGCCAGCCTGGCACAGTTGAGTAAGTCATTGCTGAGGCCTGCCCTGCCCTACCTGTACGCCGATGCTAGCAGGTACTCGCGGCAATGCTTTGCTCAGCTGCTCCCTGCCACGTCCGTTTGCAAGGCCACCCTGCGGATAGTGCCGTAGAAGTGGCCACAGGGAGGTTTTTGTTGCAAGCAGCCGGTGGCCTCATGCTTTCCTCTTTTACAGGTGGTGATGCGAAGGCTGCGGGGCAGTCCCAGGGAGACGGCAGCCATCCAGGGGCTGGAGACGCTCGGAGGCATCAGAGGGGACGTGCGGAACACCGGAGACACACCATCACCAATGGCGTGGACTTCAGCATGGTAAGGGGACTGCCCTGTCACGGCTCCAGGGAAGGGGCCCCTGGTTCCTGAGGAAGGTGGATTGCTGCTGACCCAGTGCTGTTTCAGCTGCGGCTTCCCCCTTCCCACTCTGCACGTGCTGTGGGGTGTTGGGCAGATCCTGGTATTTTGGATACAAAGCCCTGTTGATGTACGTGGAGGTCCTGCCATTATTTACGAGGTGCTTTCCATCCCGAATCGTGACGGACAGGGAGGAGGCACATGTTCCCCTGCCCTCCCCCAGAGTGGGGTCTGCCATGGAGCCAGCATTTGGCTGCACGGGTGCCTTTCCTGCGGAGAAAAACTTGGGCAGAGAAAGGCAAACGTGTACGTGTAGGAGCAGGTGAGTCTCTGGGCCTTTCGAGCACTCCAGCGAAGGTCAAATACGCTCTGTGCTGGCAGGCGGTGGGGCCGGGCAGTGTCCCTTGCCAGACGTTCTCTGTAGGTCGAGGCTCAAGCATACTGATCCTCTTGGCTCCTGAGGGACTTGTTGCCAGTAACGAAGAGAAATCAGCATTGAATTTAGCCGAGCAGCCCAGGATAGAGGGATCTGCTCCCCTCTCTCTGTCCCTGGGTGGAGAGGCGTGATCAGATTGCCTGGATGAAGGGATCTGCACTGCTCCTCAGTGGGATGGAGGAGCTGCCTGGACGTGTTGACCACAAGCTCAAGCTAAATTTTCCTGGGAAGAGAGCCAGGACCCAGCCTGCAGGATGAGTGATAGGCAGGATGAGCTCTGGACGGTGTCAGAGCCGCTGCCGAGGCTGCGACTGTCACCTCTGCACTTCCACCCCTCGCGCCCCGGTGTCACCCGGCTCCCCGAGCCCAGTGGGGCTGACCAGCGGTGTGGGCAGCATCCATTACAGCTTGGCCTGGCCTTGGGTGACAATGACACGCTGCAACACCTGGGCTGGGGAGGGCAGATTTGTGCACACGTGGTTTGCTGGGCTTGCAGCCATGCAATGGGTTGTGGCCCTCTTGGGCTGCGGGGGTCTCTGCTGAGAGGTGCTGGCAAGGACTAATAAACGTAGATGTGTGTGTCTGGGGACGGGGGTCTTTGGTTCTCAGGGTTTTGGTGTCTGGGAATTGCTGTTTCGGAGAGGGGAATGTCCCTCCTTCCCTGGCGAGGTTCTTCCCTGTGCATGCAGCTCCAGGCTGGAGCTCATCACTGCCAGGATGGTCCTGTCTGCTACTGGTGGGCAGGGGCTGGGGGCCAGCGCATCTCCCTGAGAGGTGAGGTTTGTTCCTAGCTCTGCCACAAGCACTCTGGCTCTGGGCTGGTGTTGCCCTTGCCTCTGTTTCCCCAGGTTGTTGTGGGGGTGGTAGGAGGGAGGTCCTCTGCCTTTCTTACCCCCTCCCCACATACCCAAGCACTGCACTGCCTTTCGCGTGCGCCTTCCCCTGGGGAAGGGATGTCTGTCCCTGTCCCACGGCTGAGAAGCCTTCCCTGCACCCTGGCAGGAGCCTTTGGGTCCCAATCCCACTTATGAGCATACAGAGAGAGTTGGAACAGGTTTGAGTCCAGCAAGGACCGAATCCCTGTGCAGGATGGTGCTGTTGCCTCCCTGCTGATGCTGGGAGCATGCTGGACCCCTGAGTGGCAAGGCACTCAGCTGTGATCAGGCTAATTTGCCTAAAGCCCAAGGGGGAACAGGAGCACTGACATCTGTCCTGCACCCTGAGGTGCACTAGGGATCATCCTGAGCAGCGAAGAGGGGTGCTGTGCTGCAGCCCCAGGACCCTTTGCACCCCCACAGCTGGTGTCTGCTCAGCTGCTGTCTTTCAGCCAGTCCCTCATCGATCGGCCTGATTTCCCCGTGGCCACAGGGGTAGCTGTGATGACACCGTCCGTGAGAGGCTGAGCGCTTTCACTTGTAGGCAGCCCAGGGCACTGTCCCCTCCCACCCCGGGGAGCACCAGCGGAGTCCAGTGCTCGGCCTTCCTCTGCACGAGAAGCTCTCTCTGCCCCCAGAGCATCCCACCCGGAGCGAGATGCTGTCTGTCCCCACGCCCACCAGAGCTGGTGATGTCCCCCTGCTCCGTGGGGCGCTGCCTTTTCCTCCAGTCACTGTGCTGGCCAGCAAACCTGGCAGGACCAGGGCAGGCCAGGCAGTCGTGGGCTGCAGCCCCAGCTGGGCGGATGTCCTCGCCGTGTACAGCACCTTCTTCGTACCCCTCAGCAACAGCCTGCGTAGCACCAAGGCTCTGTGCTTCTTCCTGTGGGTACGTTCCCCTCTGGTCCGTCTGTCCGTCCAAGTGTGCATGGGGGGGCGGGGGGCTGTCGTGTTGCAAACAGCATTTCCAGGAGCAGTGGGAGCAGGAGCAGCCCTGGTGTAAAGGGTGGCTGGCGTGGGGCGGTTGGGAGGCTTCAGGGCTGACAGTGGGGATGGGGAAGGGCTGGCGGCCTGAAGACGGTCCTGGGATGGTCTCACTTGTCCCTGGGGGCAGGGATCTGTTCAGGGTCACTTCTGAGCTGAATCGTGCCTCTCCGGATGCTCTCCGAAGCACCAGGAGAGGTTCCTGAGCATCCAGCAGCTTCTGGGTGATCCAGCACCCAGTGGTGCCTGGAGGAGACTCTCCTGGAGCCCAGTCTGTGCCGTGGGTGGTGGAGGCCAGGCTGTGCTGTGGCAGAGAGGCAGCAAGGCAGGCAGCTCCGCGTGTTCTTGGCACAGGGACGGGGGACCAGAGCTGGGGAAGCAGGTTGGCACAGCTCAGGAGAAGGGGAGCAGGAGCCCTGGGCTCGCTGGGTGAGGGCTGATGAAAGGGGGGTTGCTGCACCGGTCACTGTGTTCCCCAGGGATGTCCCCTCTTCTCTGGCCACCTCTGCGATTGCCGGTGGCAGGGCAGTGCCAAGGGGCAGCAGGAGAAGGCAGCAGCAGCAGAGCAGGGGTCCCCGTGTCCCCTGGGGTACAGATGGCTGTCAGCAGAGGTGCTGAGCCGCCTGTCCTGCCGCAGCCGTGGCTGTGCCCCAACCCGGTGCGGGGTCCTGCCCTGCTGGTGCCAGGGAGCTGGTCTGGGGGCGGGAGCCTTGGGCACCCTCGCAGCAGCCTTCCAGGCACCTAAAGGTCCCTGCGTCCCTCTCCAGATCCTGCTTGTGCTTGAACCCGAAAGACTGGCAGGAAGATATGCTCTGCTCAGCTCGGAGGTGTCTCGGGGCGATAAAGTTGGGGGGGAGCAGGGTGCTGGGGAAACAGGGCTGCAGGTTTTCCCCTGGCTTCCATTCTGCATGTTTAGCTCAGCTGCTTACTGAGAGCCATGTGTGTTTGTGCTGCTGGCTGACGCTCACAGCCTTGGGGGGATTTGGGGAGTGGCTGGAAGACCTGCTCTTGCTGCATCCCTGGTTAAATACGAGGTGGAGAAATCTGCTTCTGCAGTGGGGAAGAGGAGGGCGGAGGTGGCCTGACTGTCCCTTACCTGCTTTGGTTGTTCTCCCAAACCAGAGAACTCTTCCTCCAAAGCGGCATCATGCAGCAGCCATCATCCCGCTCCTCTGTAGCTGAGACCCCTGCCCGTATCCATATCCCTCTGCTCCTCATGAAGAAACTGGCTCCTGGTGCTTGACGAGGCCTTGGTGGGGAGGGGGTGACATCTCTGTGCATTCTGTCCTGCAGCTGAAGCACATGAAGGAGCTGGAACAGGAGAAGGATTTCCTGCTGCAGGGTCTGGAGCTGGTAGAGCGCGCCCGGGAGTGGTACCACCAGCACATCCAGTTCATGCAGGAGCGCCAGAGGCTCCTGGGGAAGAACAAAACCAATGCTGTGAGTCTGGGGCTTGTTCTTGGGGTGCCCGTCTGCTTGGGAGGGTCTGGGACTACTCTGTGGGTTTGGAGAACCGGGCTGGGTCTCAGCTGTACCTGGAGCCAGCCTCATGGTAACCCCCCGCCTCTTCTTCCTCCCTGTACCCCAGGACTTCCTCACTGAGAGCAGCCAGAGCCAGCTGGGGCGCCTGGTCCCCAAGCTGCAGGAGGTGAACCGCTGCCTGGGTGACCTCCTTTCCACTGCCGGCAAGGTGAGAGCAGCAGATAGCAGCTTGTGGTTGGTTGTGTGAGGACCCATCCTGTCCCTCCCCTTATGCTGGTGGCTGGGCTGACATCAGAGCTGCCAGAGTTTCCCCAGGCTCTGGGGAGGTGACTTGGCTCCGTGAGCAAGATCGGGGATGGGGGATGGCCAAGAGGACGCTACTGCTGGTCCCAAGCTGGGCTGGAGGATGCTCAAGGCATTTTGGGGACTAAAGGAGATCCCCAAAAAGGTGTAGCCATTGACAACTGAATAAGGAAACCATCCTGCTGAGATGCTGAGTCAGCCTCCTTGGAGCTGACTGTCCTGTCAGGCTCCGGGCAGGAGCTGGGCACGCTGGCAGGAATGCTTCCCACTTCTGCCTGCCTTGCTGGAGACCCTGTGATGGCCTGTGCCAGGGTCTTAATCCTGTGCTGGGCTTCTCTCAGTTCCCCATGTGCCACAGAAACAGCTTCTGGCCTCGGGAAAGGCTGGAGGGGGCCACTGGGACAGGGGCTCAATGTCTCATCCCGTCCCTTCATCTTTGCAGCCAGCGAACCCCTCCTCCGCTCTGAGCAGGCTGGCCCCTGTGGTGTCCCCAGCCTCCGCAGGCTCCCAGCAAGCCATCAACATGCTGAAGGAGCAAAACCGGCTTCTCACCAAGGTGAGCGGGGGGTATGGAGAGAGGAGATCCCCTTGCGGGGGGAGCTGGGAGAGGAGGCAGGGTGGGGTGGGGCTGGGGAAGGAATATGAGGCAGTGGAAAATGTTCCTTCAGCTTGGCCAACCTTGGTCATCCCAGAGAAGGGTGCGTGGGCTGCACCTGGAGACCCCCTGTTACGCAGCCGCGTTCAGCTGTTTGCTGGGTGGGGGTCTGAGCAGGGATGGAGCGTCCCCGGCAGAGGGAAAAGACTGTGACAAATGCTGGTCATGAGAGGATGCAGACGCTGCGGTTCACGAGCAGGGCTGCTAGGGAAGGGGCACCCTGATGCCCCCCGGGATGCACCTGCCAGGGCTGGGCTCACCGCTGGGGTTCACATCCCAGCACCCACAGTGCAGCGAACGGCAGCATTTTCCTCTGAGCAGTATTTTCTTCCTCTGTCCCATGCAGGAGGTGACCGACAAGAGTGAACGCATCACCCAGTTGGAGCAGGAGAAATCTGCCCTGATCAAGCAGCTCTTTGAGGCTCGTGCCCGTAATAACCATGAAACGAGCCAGCTGGACTCCACCTTCATCTAGTGCCCAGCTCCCCGCTCGCCATCCTTCAGCTTCCTTAGGGGTTTCACGGGACTCCCCCAAAACCCATCGCACCTGTTGCTCCAGGTGTCACAGCTGGAGGTCTGGAGCTGCTGGTGGCATCTCTGCAGGAGGAAGCCACAAGGCATTTCCCTGTCCCTGCCTGGGGAGCATCCCCGCACTGCTCTGCTGCTGGGCTTTCCAGCTGTGCTGCTGGGCTTTCCAGCTGTGCTGCTCTCAAGCTGCTCCTTTTCTGTCTCTAAACAGGCCGCAGGGACTGTACGCCCAGCCCCGTCATCCCCAACGTGCCGGGGGAAACGGCTGCTGCCCGTGCTGCCTGCGCAGGGGGGAGCTGCTGTGCCCTTGGCCTGACTTAGGCTGAATTTTGGCTGCTCTCAGAAAAAGATGATGCATCTTCAACGCTCCAGCTGGCATCTCCAGGCAAGCCTGGCCATTGAGGTGCGGCCTGTCCCCTGCTTGTCCTGCTGTTGGAGGACAAGATCGAAAATCCAAGGGGGAATCTCTGCTGCCTGAGCTCTGCCTGCCAGTGACACTATGCTGGGCCAGAGCCATGCCCGAGCTGGTGCTCCTCCTGGGGAAATTCCTCTTTCCAGTTTGCGGTAGTGATGCCATAGTTGCTGTTTACACATCTGCAGGCTTCTGTAGTTAATGAGCCATAGACCCAAAGGAGGTAGCCCGTACCTCTGAGCTGCTCTTTCAGGCCGTTTGCGGATTGAGGCACCCCTCCATTTGGCTTCACCTGGCAAATGTGCCCTTATGACTGCCAGGCTGACATTTTTTTCACGGTGACCCTAAAAGGAAAGGTGATGTCCTACAGCATGAAGACGCTAACACAAGCCTGATTTCACAGAGGGGCTTTAGGACAAGATTTTGTGTTTAACTGAACACGGGTGATGGAGCGGAGGCTGACGGCCTCTTCCATTTGCAGACCCCCAAGCAGAGAAACAGCAGCTTTGCCTGTTCTGGTGGTGGATGCTGGCTTCCCAAACGTGAACTGCACCCCCCTCCGGGTCTCTCGGGTGGTCTAGGTGTGGGTCCTGTTAGACTGGTGCATCTCAGGATACCTCCTCCTTCCAGCCTCGCTGAGGGATGATGCTCGAGCTGAATGGTGTCTCCCCTGTGGCTTGGTACTTGGTATGTGCGGTACTTTCATAGCAGACCCCTGTGAACCGCCCCGTAGCACAGGCCTGGCCCTCTGCAGACCAGGACCTGTCTCTCCAGGGATGTTTCATGCTCTGACTCTCCTGGCACGATGCCGTGGCACAATGCACTGAGGCAGAAGGCGCTGGACCTACTCTGTCCTGGGCTGGGCACCATGCGGCCCAGTTCCTTTCTCACTCCTGTTTTTATCTGTCCAGTGCTGTCTGTCCCATCCAACTCCTCTCTTTGAGGTTGATCTTGACCTGAAGCTCACCGCAAGGCATGAATCCCTGCTCTGCCTTTGTCCCTGCTGCCCTGTGCTGGAGTGGGGCCCAGCAGAGCGCCAGGCAGAGGCACAAGGCCATGGCAGGTCAAGGCCCCTGTCTGCAGGAACAGTCTGGTAGTTGTCCCCTGGGCATCAGTGCCTGCCATCTCTGTCACGGTGCCACCTCTGGTGTCCAGTGCCTGTTTTGCCTGAGGTTTAATTAAAAGCGACCCTCTTTTAAGAGGGTCACCTGTCTGTAGGGATAATAAAATGGGGTGAACTATTTAATTATCCTCCTGTCTCTCTGCCTAAGTCAGCCCGTCTACTGCTGTGAGCCTTCAAGTTCCTGACTGTCCTGTCCCACGGGACATGGGGTGAGCTGAGATCGCACAATCGCGGCCAGAACACAAGGAGCCCAGGGGGTCTGTGCTCCAGGCTCTGTTCCCGTGCCCTGCCTGGCCCCTCTGGCATTGGGGAACGTGTCTCTCCTTGCCGCTGTGGGACAGGGTCACGAAGCCACCTGCACCCCTTTCCAGTGCTTGTCGCTTCGTCTGGCTGCTCCCCCAGAAGCTGTGCTGGGAGCTCGTACTCCTCCGGTGGTGCTGGGCTAGTTAACACCTCTAATTTCTTTTCAAGCCTCCTCCCTCAGAGCTGGCCCCCGTGGCTGTGGCAGCGGTGGCCGCAGTGCTCTGCAGTTCCTCCTTCCCGCTGGGCAGCTGGATGGCACCTCGCTGGCACCGCACGCCGCGGCACCCTGCGGCACCCGTCCCTCTGCCCTCGCGCGGGGCGACCCCGGGGCTCCATGCTGGTCGGAGGCACCTTCCTTTGCCCTCGGCACAGCCGGGCTGTGGGGTCAGCGGGGCCTCCTGCACCCCCAGAGGTGAGCTGGCCGTGCCTCCCCGGCCAGGAGCGGAGTTGGGACGGGGACCTGAGCCAAGTCCTCTGGGCTGCCCGAGGGATCTTTGCTGCAGCCTCTTTCAAGTGGTGCGTAGGGCAGCCACACGTCCCAGGCAGGGCGAGGAAGGGAGGTGATAATTGCCCTCAGTTCCCGTTTCATGCCTTTGCTTGGACACAGAGCCCGTGAGGCTTCTCAAAGGAAAGAGGGGATCATTGTCCACACTCAATGCTGCTTTGTGAAGAGCCAGGGCAGCTCTCCTCCTGCCCACCACTGCCCCGGCCCCGGGGAACGTCCCGGCTGTGGCCCAGCAGTGCTGGCCCCGGGCCAGCTTCCCGCGGGACTGCTGCCGGGGTGGCGGGGGAGCTCCGGGAGCACGATGGGCCTGCTGGGACTGGGCTGTGGGGCTGACCTCCAGCTGCTGGCCCTGGCCTGGCCATGCTGTTCCTGGGTCACCGGTGGGTCTGGCCCGTACCTGACCCTCCTCTGTATGTCTGGGCAGTGTCCAGTTTGGCACCCTTAACTGGGGCTGGCACCACCGCGGTGGTGGTCTGGGAGCCATGAGACCTGGGTTTGTGGCCAGGTCTGTAAGTGATGTGCTGGGTGACATGGATGAACATCTTTCCTTCTCTTCAGGCTCTGTTCCTGCTAAAGCTGCGTTTGCACAGATCTGCAAACACACCTCCAGGCCTCTAACCACATCTGGAAACCGCTGCATGAAGCTGCAGTCCACGCTGAGAACAGCTGGAGCAGGTCTCTGCTGTCCCCGGTTAGGGCAGCTCCTGCCAACTCACCTCACCTCAGCCCCTCCATGCTTGACGTTGTCAAACCAAGGTGCCCCACGACGTAGTGAACGCTCGTGTCACCAGGCATTTATCAGAGGTACCACGGTGCGATGGCATGGGGAGTCCCCGCTGGCAGAGGCTGGTGATGGGGGGCTGTTAGCAGCAGTGGGGTGTGCTTGGCCCTCACCTGGACTGAACCTGGAGATGTGCCTGGCCCCCAAGCTGCCCCAAGAGATGCAGGACCTCATCCTCTGCGCCCTCAGCCACGTGGTTTGGGAAGGATCCAGTCACCAAGGTCTATTTGTAGTTTCTCTCTTCTCCTGCCCAGCTCCGTGCCCTTCTCATGCCCTTGGAGGCTGGGCTGCGTGCCCAGCTGCCCCCCTCAGAGAAGGGCTGCTTTCCCAGCACAGCAATTATCCCAAATGCCAGCAGGAACAGCCGCATCTTGCCCCCCCAGCCCATTCGTTCTGTGCTTTTTGCTTTCCTTCCCTGCTGCACGGTCAGGAACTGCTCTGCCCGTCGTGGCTCCTCGCTGCCCTGGGCAGTTCGCAGCAGCTCCGGTGCCCAGCACGCTGTCAGCCTGCACGCTCTGCGCCTGCTGTCCTGCCAGCGCAGACCCCTGCGAGATGAAGGGAGGATGCTCTGGCCCTGGCGAAGGCCCCGGGTCCTGGTCCTCCCCGGGATGGGAAGCCGGGCCGCGCAGGGCTGCCTTGGCTGAGGGGTGCCTGGTGCGTCTCAGACCTGTAAGCTGGCACCCGGTACCTCTTGCTCGTACCCTTGGTCTCTCGTTGTGGGTGTTCTCCTGCCCCAGACCTTCACTGTGCCTTGTTCCACCGCCCTGGCTGTATCCCAGGCTCCAGCTCACCAGCTCTTTTCTCCTCTCAGCAGAGATAAAACTGCCTCCCGCAGCAACAACGCTGCACACTCAGTGCTCCCGGTTCCTCCCCGCCTGCAGCCGTGGCAGACCTGTGTTTTCCGCTGACGCTTGAGGCACGGTGGAGCACAGATCCACTCCCGGGTGGCGAGGGCCCAGGCCTGCCCGCTCCTCTGTGGAGTACGGCAGGGGCAGCGCTGGGTGAGCCTCTGCCGCACCATCCTGGCTCCTTCGGGGGGGACGCTGGGGCCATGGCTGTGCAAGGTGCCCCAACATCTCCGTCGTGGGGGCAGTTGAGCACAGCGTCCTGGCTCTGCGGCAGCACCCTGCTAGCTCCCCGCTGGGTCCAACGTCTCCCGGTGGCCGTGACCCCAGCCTGGCGTGGGTGCTCGCCGCTGCCTGCGCAGCCAGCCAGCCTCCTCCAAGGCACAGCTGATTGAAGCCAGATGCTCCCTCCCAGGGAGACCCTGTGCAAGGGGAAGGGGTGGGGCCCCCAAAATTCCTGCTTTGCTCTGCAGCTGCGTGCCGTGGGGACCGTGACTTTACTCCCCGCGTTACATAAAGAGGCGGCTGCTGCGGTGCATATCCAGCCTGTTTCCTCGCTCAGAGAAGCAGCTGTTGGGGACCAAAGTAGGGACTGGGGTCCTGGCCAGCACCCTGGGGGGGGGCCACACTCGCTGTGTGGGTGCCCTTAGATCCACCACGTCCCCTTGTGGGCCACGGATGTGGCGGTGGGTACAGATACGGTGGAGGTGGCCTCCTCCTCCTGCCCTGCCATCGGGGCACCTCTGGCTGCTCATGCTGAGCCGGGCCATGCCCCGGGCAGTGACAGGCAGCTAAAGGGGCAGAAATGGCTGTACAGGCAGAGACCCTGCTCTGGAGGCCGGGCTGCAGCCACGGCCCAGGGAGCAGTCAAAACCCACCTACGCGACGACACCATTTAACTGCTCTGCCTCAGTTTCTCCAGCTGTAGGCGAGGGCTGGGCACGTGGACTAGCACATCCCCGCGGCAGGAGCCTGGGCTGCTCTGTGCCTGCACAATTTCAACAACCGAGCATCTTTCCTTTATTCATTCCCACGTCTCACTGCAGTCTGGCCCCGTGGAGATGGGGCAGGGAGGACACGTGGTTCCTGCCTGCCCTGCAGCCAGATCCAGGGAACAGTGCTGGGAGTAGTGAGTCACAGAACCCCAGACTGGTTTGGGTGGGAAGGGACCTCCCAGCCCACCCAGTCCCACCCCTGCCATGGGCAGGGACACCCTCCACTAGCCCAGGTTGCCCAAAGCCCCATCCAACCTGGCCTTCAACACTGCCAGGGAGCCAGGGGCAGCCACAGCTTCTCTGGGCACCCTGGGCCAGGGCCTCAGCACCCTCACAGGGAAGGATTCCTTCCTCACATCCCAGCTCCATCTCCCCTCCTGCAGCTTCAGGCCATTCCCCTTGGCCTGTCCCTCCCTGCCCTTGGCACCAGCCCCTCTCCAGCTTTCCTGGAGCCCCTGCAGGGACTGGAAGGGGCTCTAAGGTCTCCCCGCAGCCTTCTCTTCTCCAGGCTGAACCACCCCAACTCTCTCAGCCCGTCTCCATAGCAGAGGTGCTCCAGCCCTCGGATCATCTCCGTGGCCTCCTCTGGACTCGCTCCAACAGCTCCATGTCCTCATCCTGGGGACCCCCGAGCTGGACGCAGCACTGCAGGGGGGTCTCACCAGAGTGGAGCAGAGGGGCAGAATCCCCTCCCTCGACCTGCTGGTCACGCTGCTGGACACACAGCCCAGGACACAGTTGGCTTTCTGGGCTGTGAGCACACATTGCTGGGTCATGCTGAGCTTCTCATCAATCAACACCCCCAAGTCCTTCTCCTCAGGGCTGCTCTCGATCCATTCCCTGCCCAGCCTGGAGCTGTGCCTGGGATTGCACTGACCAAGTGCAGGACCTTGCACTTGGGCTTTATGAACTTGAGTCCTCCTGCCCCGGAGCCTCTCCTGGGCACATGCCCTCCATTTCCCCCCAAGGCATCCCTGCAAGGGTCTGAGGGATCCCACAAATCTGCTGTCCCCTGCTGCCAGCAGCCAGGGACACCCCATCCCTGGACAGGTCCACACAGGCCTGTTTGGTTTCTTTTGGCTACCGAAAATGATCTCCTGCCCATGGAGGAGGTCTGGGGGTGTCTACAAGCCCAGGAAGACACCAGGCAGGGACATGGTGGGTGTAGCGATGTTCCACGGCCCTTTGCCTTGGACAAAAAAAAAAAGAAACCATTATCAAATCTTCTCGTCAAGCATCCTGCAGCCACCCCCAGGCAAGGGTCACTGCCACGGCCATGTTTGTATGTCCCACAGATGGGGACCCACAGGGCAGAGCTCAGGCACAGCAGCAACAGCCCAAAGCCAGCAGGACATCCCAGCCCCAGCTCCCTGGGCCCGCGTCCAGCCGCCAGCCAGCTCCTTGCTGGTGTGGACGGAGCCACTGGTGCTGGTCGGGCCCTGCCAAACCCTGCGCAGGCACCGTACCTCACCTTGCCGGTGACTAGAGTGTCACAAGTGACATGAGTTTGCTCTGTCTCAGCCCTGGGCTCCTCCCCGCCGCTCTGGTCCTGGCAGACACTTGATCCAGGTGGCAGCGTGGATTGCCACCTTGCAGTGGTCTGCAAGGGAGGGGGACCAGGGAAAGAGAAACTCGGCCGCACCATACGGAGAGCGCGCCCCAGCTGCGTGTGCTGACTTTCCTCCTTGTGACGTTGCGCACACACGCGTGGCAAGATATTTATTTGTATTTACCGCTTGGGGTCCCCAGGAGTGTGTGACAGGCTCTGAGCAGCCCTGCTGATTGCAGGGGGATTGGCCCAGGTCCCTTTGGAGGTCCCTTCCAACCCAAACTGCGATTCTCTGTGGAGCTGGGGGGGAGAAGGGAAGCTCCCCACGAGCAGCGCAGGGCTCGGCAGGGAAGGGCTGAGCACGGTGTGTGCTGCGAGTGCGGGCAGGCTCTGCCTGCAATAATAACGTTCCCACCCGCAGGGTCTTGCGCGGCGTTTTGTGTCCTTTCATTTCTACAAAGGCACCGAGCGGCTCCAAACCACAAGGGCTTTTCCATCCCTGCTGAAGATGAACGGCTCCCATGCAGTGCTGGTCAAACTGGGAAAGAAACAGGCTTTTTTTGTCCTACTGACTAAACAAAGAAACCCAAAAGACATCGCCTCAGCCCTTTATGGTTTTGTTGAGCCCCAAATAAAAATATTTTATTTTGGTTTGAGTTTGGTTTGGGCTTTTTAAACACACTTTCCTTTTCCCTTCTGCTGTATTGAGACCAACTGAAATGGAAAAGCTGTTTCGAAGTAGCAGACGGAGAAATGGCCCAGTCCTGGGGCGTGAGCTCTGCCATGCAGAAAGCATCCATTTCTTTGGGATGCTTCCAAAATCTTCATTAGATCTTGAAATCTTCCAAACCTTCCATTAGTCCTCAGGCTGAAACACTTTCCAGGAGAGACCTGGTCCCACGGGCAGATTGGATGTCCCTCTGTGCCAGACCAGGAGCTGTGCCGGGCTCTGGGTTCAGCGATGCGCCCGTCCCCCACGAGGGATGTGCCCCGGCCAGCTTGGAGAGAGCTCAGCTGGGTGGGCCGGGAAGAAAATAACCAAATCATGTAACAATTTCCTCATTAAATATTTAATATTGAATGGCTTAGGAGGAGAATTTGGCCTTGAGAGAGACATCCCGGTGCTGATGCTCCTGCACGGATGCAAACGCCCTTTCATCTGCGGCTGGGCAGCAGAGGTAGCCGCGGATCTGTGCCGGGCTTGTCCCGCAGGGACCGATGAGCCCAGCACCCCGGTAGCATCCCTGGCATCGCAGCAGGATTGCTGCCCTGAGGAGGGACATCCCTGCGGCCAGAGGCACTCGGCCGATCCTGGTGGGGTTCTTGGTGGGCTCTGCAGGGGCAGCTTCATCGCCACAGCTCTCTGTGTCTGCACCCCCCCGGACACCTGGGGGTGTCAGCTCTCATTACGCTTCTCTCTCTGAAATCCTAAGGGGGGTTTTCCAGCCCAGCCATTTTTCACATTTTCCTCTGATGAGTAGGCTATTGCACCACTGCCAGCTCCCAGAAAGTCATAAATCTCCCTGGCCCTCCTAAAATCATTAAATTAGGGGAAACGAAGAAAAAAAAAAACAAAAGCAGCTTTTGTAAACAATACTTTTAGGAGAGGGCGTTTATTCCTCTCCAGGGTTCTCAGCCTTCATCGCTCCTATCACTCAGCTTTATCCTGCCACGCCTGCCTTTAGTGGGAGACAGATGTTATGAGACCAAAGTTGCTGTGAAAACCTGAATATTGCAAGACTTTATTTGGTTAAGAGGAAAGGCAAAGCCGTTGGGGCCATTAGGGCTGCGAGGTTGGGAGCAGCTCACCCAGCAGGATCCAACAGCGACAGAAACACCACGGGTGCTTCGTGTCCCATGGGACGGCTGTGCCAGCAGGGTCCGCGGGTGCGGGGAGGGGTACAGCTCCCACCGTGCCCGCACCACGTCCTGGGGACAGTGGGAGCTCGGAGCCCACCTGCTCGTGCTGCGCCGGGTCTTGGCTCTGCTCCCTGTGGCTTTTCCAGAGATTTCCACCGTTTTCAGGGGCTGTGAGCTGCTTTGCTTCTTCCTGCCCCCCCCCACTTGGATTGGCGGCTCTCCCCGCTGACAGGGCGTTTGCGTGGCAGAGCTGGGACGGGGGTCCGCAGGACCTGTTCTCCCAGGTGCCCTGCTCAGGTCTCCAACCCTCCCGGCTCCTCCTGCTCCCCTGCAAACCGGGCTGGCACCCGGCTCCCACTGCTGCGACCGCGGGCCCGTGCTGTCCAGGGGCACCTGCTTGCCCCAGGCGCAGGGCTGGGAGGCGGCTTTCCCCGTCCCCGCCGTGTGTGGGTGTCAGGCCGTGACAGCCATCCTGGCCCAGCCACGCACGCGGCACCGCAGACCCCCGCTGCAGCTGGAGAGCTGCTGGGATGCTCCAGCACAGCCCACCAGGCTGCTAACCAACACCCCCAAACAACGGGTGGACGGGGGGGGCTGCCGGGGGACACACACACCAGCACAGACACCAGTGTGCCAGGGTTCCCGGCACTGCTCCCGGCAGACGCCCAGGGATTCAGGCGCTGCTGGAGAAACCCACTGCCACGGATGCACAGGCTGGCACAGGCAGGGGCACAGCAGCACCCCGTGGGTGTACACGCTCACTCTGTGCCAGGCTGTCCCGGGGCCGTGCACACCGTGACCTGTGCTCACGCCATGCCAGACTGTGCTCCCTGCCCTGCCCAGCGAGCCCCCCCGCTTTCCCCACTCAGGTTCTGGCTCCCCAGCAAGGCCAAGAGGAAGGAGCCCATCCGTGGGCGGCAAGCTCTGCTGGAGCTTGACAACCTCCACCCCAGCCCACCCACGCACCCCACAGCCACCCACGCACCCCACAGCCACCCACGCACCCCACAGCCACCCACGCACCCCACAGCCACCCATGCGCCCTGCCCATGTGTGACAGCATCCCGGCTGCGTGAGCACCGTCCGTGCTGCGGGATAAACCTGCGCTGCGAGGCCGGGGGAGGCACCTTGTCCTGCCGGAGCCTGGGAAAAACAGGCTGGGTATAAAATTAGCCAGAGCTCTTATTGCCGGGATTTTATTTTTAAATGCAATGGAAAATACATTGCTGGAGGGAAAATCCAAGAGGTCTGGGCCAGCCTGAGGGATAACGGCATACCTCCATCCCATATTTAATGTCCCGCTCACCCCTGGACAGGATGCTGGGTGGGCGCTGGCTGTAGGGTGCAGTCAGCGAGGTAGCAAGGACCGTGAGAGGCTGATCCTGCAGACATCGTGGTGGCCATAGGCTCCCTGAGAAACTCCTGAGGGAAGGGACCTCCCTATCTGAGCAGGATGGGACCCTCCAGCCAGAGAAGATACAACTGGGGACCTGGAAACTGAGGACTGTCCTGGAGAGGCCAGGGAGGGACGGAGCCACCAGCTCTTCCAGCACAGGAGTGAGGTGAAGGTGGGAGCCAGATTCAACCCGACCAGAAACAGGCTGCTGGGCTGGCAGGAGCTCCTCGGTGAGGGGTGGGGTGGTGCTGGAGGTTTGCCTGTGCCCAAAGGTGGGGGGGGTGTGTGTGTGACAAATCCAAAGAGGAGGGATCTACTGAAGGGTGTAAATACAGAGAAATCAGGAAATCACATCTGGTTCGAAATCCCCTGAGCTAGGAGTAGCTGGAGACTGGGAGAGGACTCAAGGGAAGCACCCTGTCTGCTTGCTGCCGTCTTACTCGTACCGGGACACCGCAGGGTGGCAGGCGGGGACGATGGCGACATCACAGCGATGTTACTGCCGCCTGCTCCCAGGCTTACAGGCTCCGGAGAGGTGTGTGCTGGCCATGTTCTGAGAGCCTGGCTCCCTGGTGAGGTGCCTTACCGCAAGCTGCCCCGTGGCTCCCAGGGGACCCCAGTTGCTCCAGACACTGGAAACGTGGCTCCTTGGAGGGACACCTGCTGCCGAAGCTGTGGGACCCGGTGTCCATCCTCTCCCCTCCAAGCTGCCCTCCCACCCTGCAGCCACGACGGTCCTGGCAGGGTGATGAGAGGAGCCTGAGCTGCATCCGTAGCTTGGGACGGGGCTCAGGGTCTCCATCTCAGACCCATGCGTCTCCAGCTCACACTGGCCGGAGCATGGCAGCCCCTTGGCAGCTGTGCTTGGCCCCAGTTTGTGGAAGTCCTGGGCACCCAGGTGACCACAGGAGAACTGAAAGCACCAGTCCCAGGGCTTCCTTCCAAAGAGAGACGTGTGTGGGACGTTGGAAAGGGAACCTGAATCACTTAGCGAGGTACACGCAAGCCGCCTTGTACGATGAGGTGGGGACAGGACCCAGTGGCTGCCAGGCAGGCTCCTGGCCGCAGGTTGGCTCTCAAACCTGCCCTTGAAGGTTGAGCAGGCTCCTGCCACAGGAAGGCAGATGTGCGGGATCCTCCACGGGCTGCAGGTGGATATCTGCTCCACCATGGACCTCCACGGGCTGCAGGGGACAGCCTGCCTTCCCCTGGGCTGCAGAGGAACCTGCTCAAGCCCCAGGAGCACCTCCTCCCCCTCCTGCACTGACCTTGGTGTTGCAGGGCTGTTTCTCAACATCTTCTCACTTCTGTCTCCCAGCTGCTGCACGGCAGTTTTTACCCTTTGAGAAAATGTTATCACAGAGGAACCATCTTTGCGGATGGGCTCAGCTTTGTGCAGTGGTGGGTCCATCTTTGAACCAGCTGGAGATAGCTGGGTCCAACATGAGGGCAGCTCCTGGTGCCTTTTCACAGATGCCACCCCTGCTGCCCCCTGTTACCAAAACCTTGCCATCTAAACCCAATACAAACCCAGGGACACAATGTCCCCCCAGCAGGAGGGGGGGGCCAAGCTGGAGCAGAGCAGGGACATGCTTGGAGCAGGATGCGGTCACTCATCCACATCAGCCTCTGCCCAGCTCCTTTCTGGCTGATGCACACTGGGCAGGATCATTTCTGCTTCGCCAGCAGCTTCGCACATGCCTGGGCTGGTTTTGGCTCTCCTGAGGACTCACCATCCTAGGCAGCTCCTCCGACTCCCGGCACAGGGTGTATTTCAGGAGCTGGACCTCGCCAGCCGCTCCTTGGAAAGGAGACGAGCGGCTGCTGGCTGCTGCTCACGCCTCTGGCAAGCTGCCCTGTTCTCTGCCAAATTTCACACTCATGCAAAGTGCTATTTTTCTGCACTGAGAGTTTAACTTCAGCCCTGCCTGGGGATTTCAGGCTGAAAAAAATCATTCCAGCAAAGAAAGATTTTCCCCACGGCAGGGCAGTGTTTTCCTGCGGCTCCTGTCAGCAGCACGTGAAGCGATAATTGTTTTTCCACCCCACGAAAAAGCTGAAGCTGGAAAAATTGTGCTCAGTAGTTTCATTCAAGTCACCTGCTGCAACCTGAGAGCAGGAGTGAACCTGAAGGTGGGACGAGCATCTTTCCCATCCTTCCCATCCGTCCCATCCTTCCCATCCTTCCCATGCCTCTGCTGGGCACAAGCCCATCCCTGCGGGCACAGAGGAGCACCTGGAAGTCCCATTGCCAGCTTCCCACAAATGAATCCGGGTGGGTTTTTCTTTTCCTTTTGTCCCAGTTACAAAGCACCAACATATCTTAAAAGGGCAGGGTGGTGGCTTTGGGTGAAGCATTGGCAGCCCTGAAGGCCTCAGAGACCCTCCCAGGACATGGCTATTCTCCATCTCCTTTCTCCTGACTCCATCACCTCCGCAGCGCTCTTCAGCCTCAGACCATATGTTTAACTGCTGCCACACCAGGCGTGGGTCCTGCTTGCTCTTCTGTCCTGCAGCACCCAACCTCCTTCGCGGGACTGCGTTTCTTCAAAATATTTTGCCCGCGTTAGTGCAGAAGGGAGGCTGAGACCCTGCCACCGAGCGAGACGCTGTGGTGTCGAGGCTGGGCAGGGGATGTGGAGCAGTCCCTGACCTGCTTCATGCTGAAACAACTCCCTCTTCGTTTTTTGGAGGTTTGCACCAAGCCAGCTGACCTGCCTGAAGCAGAGCCACAGAGATGTCTGTTTTGGGGCAGGAACAGGTAACCTTCGGCACTGGGGCGTGTTGGAGGGTGTCCCGCTGCAGCTGGAGAGATTCTTGTGCATCCTCAGGAGCATTCAGCTGCTCATAAATTATAGTGGTTTGTAGCGTATGGAGGAAGAGGAAATGAATGTGGCTCTCAAGGGATTTTTGAGAGCTTCACAGCACATGATTTTCACGAATTGCAGCTGGTGGCATCCCACGATGAGCTCAGAAGCTCCAGTTTTCTCTGGAAGACAAATAAAAGTCCAGTTTTGCAGTTATGTTCAAAAACTGAAAAGTGCAACCATGAAAATCTCTGCAGCTCACAAATTTTCTTTTTCTAAATTTCAGGATTTGGGGTTGTCTGACTCCCATTTTTGAGTTCTGAGTCATTTGAGAAAAAAAACCTAGAGGGAGCCGGGAGAGCCGGGGGAGCACCAGGAATTCAGCAGGAGGGTTCATATGAAAGGCCCCAGGGTGGGCAGCGGTGGTGAAGCAGGAGGCTTTGTCCTGGCTCTGGCTGGGATAGAGTTAATGTCCCCAGGAGCCAGGCCAGGTGAGCCAGGCTGGCCGGGGGCTATTCCATACCATGTGCCGCCATGCTCACCATAAACGGGGGCTGGTCGGGGAGGGGCGGGTTCGGCGGGTTCGGCGTGGCTCCGGGACGGGCTGAGGGTCCGGTCGGCCGTGGGATCGGTCAATTGTTTTCTGTTATCACTTATTGTGTATCTCTGTTATCAGCACTGTTGTTGATTGTTCCCCTCTCCCTTGCTGTCCCAGTAAACTGTCCTTACCCCAACCCAGGAGGCTTTTGCCTTTGTTTGTCCGGTCTCCTCCCCACCCCGCCGGGGAGGGGTGAGCGAGCGGCCGCGTGGTGCTCGGCTGGGCCTAAACCACGTCAGGGTTAAATATGGAAAAAAATGGATTTAATAAACTGATTAAAGCTGATTAATTCCCTGGCCTGGGTATGGATCAGTTCAACAGCTTGATCTCAGTAACGGGTGATTTCACGGCGGCTCGACAAAGCTCGTCCCTACCCCCCGGGCAGCCCTGGGAGCACTGGGTTTGCCGGAAGGAGGCAAGCCCGGATGCTGGAGGGCTGCTGGGAGGTGGATGTCGAGGGAGTGTCTCCAGGAAAGCAAACTCCCAGCAACATTTGCCCAAAGTGGAAGCCATCGGCAGCTGGGAGAGACCTTCTACCCTGTGCCCAGATGTTAGAGGGTTTGGGCTGGGATCCTGCAGGGCTGGGACAGGCAGGGCTGGGAAGTGGTATGGGAGAGGAAGGACTCACTTGGCCGAGCCTCGGCCAAAGGGCTGCAGCACCTGCTCTCCTGCCCTTGTGCTGCAGCGAGTCCCTTTGCTGCCATCTCTGCAAACGGGTCCCTGCAGCCAGCCAGGAGCATCCCAGGCTGCTCTGGGAGCCCCACACTGCCCTCCCTGCCATGGCAGTGGGAAATGAAGTCTGTCCTGGGTGTGCCATCATCGGTGCTGCGTCACCATCTGTCCTGCCTGTGCCACCATCTGCCTGTGCCAACATCTGTTCCGTGTGTGCCAGCATCTGTCCTGCCTGTGCCACCATCACACTGGCATTGCTCTGCTGGACACGAGCGGTGACAGCTTGAGGCAGGAACAACAGGAGCCCATCACCTCCCAAGTGCCCCCTTCAGAGGGGGTCTGTGCTCCTCCCTTCGCCACCACGGACTCAGAGCCCTGGGAGTGTGGGAGAAATGAGAGCTCAGAGCTGAGCCCTGGTGTCGCTGGGCAGAACAGCCGGGTTTTGGCTAAGTCAGCAGTGTGACAGTGGGAAGTCCTTGTCCTGGAACAAAGGATGCTCTCCCAGTCTCTGGACCAGCATGGGTGGCTTCAAGTCACCTTCTCCCCCTAGCAGTCGGCTGGCTGGGGCTGCGTGCTGGAAGCCCACCAGGCAGGGAAGCATCTGGCTGCCCACGAACGAGTTTGGTGGGGAGAGGATGGGAAAATGCCGGTTGGACTAAGGCTGGGAAGAGAAAGTGTGTCACGGCCAACTGGGGCTGCAGCAAGCCCTGGTGCTCCGGCAGAGGAAACAGCTCTCCAGAGATTTCTTGTTGCATTTTGGGTTGCAGAAAGGACTGGAAACATGCCCACTGGCTGGAGGGTGCTCCTCAGGGCCATGTGCCTTTACACAGAGACAGTAACCATCTATCAAAAGGGAACTCCATTATTAGGGTGAGAACCAACGCTGCTGATCCACTTACATTTAGAGATTGCTAAGCCGGGAGCTCTGAGCCACTGTGCTGGGGCTGCTCTCACTGCTCCTGCTGGAAAACAGTGGGAAAAAGGATTGGCAGAGCCAGGAGTCCAGATGAGATGCTTCCCCTGGTGCAGAGCTTTCCCCAGAAGGACTGTAGCATGGGGAGGAGATGGGATGGCCACCGGGGAGCCTCAGTCTGCAGTGGGAATCTAGTTTTTCTTAAAGTCCTGTCTCTCTCTTAGGAGACAACCTTCCATTCCCTCAGGTTGAGTTCCCAGTGTGAGGACTTGGATCAAACAAGCGTAGTTTGATGCCAGAGATTTGAAGGAGCAGTGGCCCTGGGACAGGACGAGTTCTCCAGCGGCAGCACTGTGCCACAGCATCGTGGGACGCGATTATGCCTCTGCGAGTAGGAACTCTCCATGGGATGCTGGTCCTCAAAACTGACTGCAGATATCAGAGGGAAGCAAAATGATCTTGCTCGCTGCAAAGTGGGATTGGGGTGAACTGACACCTTCCTGCATCCCTTCCCAGAGCTCAGGACGGGGGTGCTGGAGCAGGGGCACATTGCTGGGCTGGGGCATGCTGACAGATAGCTGCAGGTGGCTTATGGCCTAACAGAGATGCTCCTACCTCCTGAACCTGAACTGGCTGCTGTGGCACAGCAGGAAGGCAGTGGATGCACAGAACCCTCCGGTGCTCAAGTCCTCATAAAATGTTAGTTTTGTCCTTAACACCTCTATGGACTTGGGGAAACCTCAGAGCAGAGAGTTTCTCCATGCAATAGCAATGAGAAAAAAGTAAATTCACTGCCCAGGAGAGCTAATGGAGAGATGCTAACACAAACCAAGTCTCTCCAGGTTACTTGAATTCTCCTTGCGGATCAATGCAATAGCAGAGAATGGAGAAACAGGTCCTGTTTGGACCTTGGGGCAAAATGCCTCATGCAACTGGATTAAATGCACATAACTGGGGAATAAGAGACCACTTCAAGTCAGAAAGTAGTGTGGGTTTGGACGAAAGTGGATTGCAGTGCTTGTACTTGCCCCAGGCAGAGCAGGTACAGCCATGGGCACCCCCACACTACCACCCCTTGCCCTGCTGCCTCTCCTGCCGCCTGCTGCTGCTCACGGGGGGACGTTTGCAGCACCCCCGTGGCCCTGCTCACCTCTGGACCTCGGGAAGCTGAGCAGCAGCCCTGGTGGGGAGTCCCACACAGCTGCCCCCAACAGCCCTCTGCTTGTTCAGAGCCTTCTGATGCTCTGGCGAGGGCCCAGCGGGGATAGCCTGGGTGTTTCAGCGTCCCGCAGGGGAGCCCATTATTGCTGTGGCTTTACATGAGGACGCGGTGGTGGCCATGGGCCACCCGGGGCATGGGGCTGCTCACCGAGCCCCCCCGCGCCGAGAGCCAGGGCAAGGGCTCAGCCTCTGCGTCACCCTGCTGCACACTGGCGCTGGCCATGGGGCTGGGCTCGTGGTGCTGAGCCGAGGTCATTCAAAATGTGGTTTCTCGCTTGTGATTGGACGCCCTGGGTAGCATTGGTCAGTTTTTAAGAAAAGTGCCGAACAGTTGCCTCCTTTATTCCAAGCAGAACATAATTTCCCCCTCTGTCCTGCCAGCTCTGTCCCCACCCCACGACCGTCCCCTCCCTCACGCTGAGGATGGGGATCAGCCCCATGAGCAAGGCTGCCCGCGTGGGTCTGCGCGTGGTGCTCCCTTCCTTCATGTCATGAGCTTTCCTCCCGGATACCCCCCCCATCCCACAGGATTAGGGAAAGGTGAGCCCACGGCGGCTGCAAGGAGCCAGTGGGATGTGACCATGGCCCCCGGGCTCCACATGCCAGCACACCTCTGCCCTGGGGCCACAGCGTGGGGAAGGATGCTCTGCCAGCAGGTCCCATGTCCCGCGCTGGGATCCACAGCTTCGTACCATGAGCTTGGGGAAACAGCTCGCCAGGCGCCGTGCCCCAGCCACGCGCGCAGAGCTAAGGGCACAGGATGTCTGCCAGCCCACGGTGGGTCCTCACTGCAACGCCTGCCCCGTGGCTGGACACCTCCCTGCCATCGGCCTGGTCCCGAAAGGGCTCCTGGCAAGGCAGCTGGGAGAAAGCGGTGGGGCTTTTCCGGAGAAGCCACCTTTTCCTGGCTGCTACGGTGCCGGGGCAACAGGGAGCAGATCCCTGCCCGTGGGAGCCCCTCCTGGGCTGGCATCACAGAGACGCTGCCCTGGGAAACAGGAAAGAGAAAAGGTTTTAGAAACTAAGGCAAGAATGGAGACTTGTGCTTGGGTTTGATCTTCCGTCCAGGCAAGCGTCCTTGCCAGGAGGGGGATTATAACCTTGGGTACACTGGGGTCTTTCCAGTCCTTCAGTGCCTGTAGAAGGAAAAGCTCTGGGCTCGAAGCCAAGGCTCAAGTGCACCGGGAGCTCTCACCCGCAGGGTGTAGAGGCAAAGCCACTGGCTCAGCGGGAGCTGCCCTCAGTCACACTTTGCCCTGTTGCACTCCCGTATTTTCTCCTCTACCAATAGCAACACTGCAGCCTCATCGCGCACAGACCACAAAGGAAACAAAAAATGCCTTGCACACATGTGCTTGCTCAGTGCTGGGACCGCTGCGGGCGCACCCAGCGATTTCCCAACAGATGCTCGCTCCCCCAGAGCCCTGGCCGGGCTCTCGCCGTGTTGGTGGTACCATGCAGGTGGAGATGTGGGTGGGCACACCCCAGGCAAAAGCATCATTCTGGGTCCATCTGGACACGTGTCCGCTGGGCTGAGGGATGCTTCCCCCCAGCAGGACAGGCTGCTGGGAAGTTTCCCGGTACCCTGTGCAATATTGGGACTCCTCCGTGCAAGGCAACGAGACGCTGGCAAGGGAGTCAGCACCAGCAGTTTGGGAAGCCCAGACACCCAAATCCTTTGGTTGCTGCAGGACTCAGCCTGCCTGGAGGTTCCCAGGGGAGAGATGGCTCTGAGCTTGCAGGGCGGCTGGCCTGCACTGCAGTCTCTGAAAAATACACTTGATTTCTCAGCTGAGTGCCCAGGGATGGGTCAGTCCAGGTCCTGACCCCAGCGAGAGCTGCCGAGCTCAGCCGGGCTGCACGTGGCCCTGGGGACTGGGAGCAGGTTAGAGCTCCAACCCCTGGCTGCGGGTCCAGCACTACTCCCAGGCAGGACTGAGACTGGGACTGGGACTGGGATTAGGGTTGGGATTGAGAGCAGGGCTGGGGGATTCCCTCTCCCACAGACAACAGCACATGGCCCTGCGAGCAGTCTCAGCTCAGCCTGTGATTGAGCAGTAAGTCCCTGCCCTCGTCGCCCGTTCACGTACTGCTCAAGAGCTGCCCATGGGACAGGGGCTGTGCTCCTGCTGTGAGCACCTTCACAGCCTCACACCATCCCAAACGTACTGCTCGCTGCCGCAGGGACCATGCCGTTCTCCAAACAGCCCCGCTTTCTGCCTGCTGTTCCTTGCCCTGGCTGTCTCTGCAGAGTAACCACAGCCCTCCTGCACTCCCTTGGGAGCAGGTCAGGACCACCCTAGGGCTCCCATCAGGGCTGAGATCAGTGTTTTGCTCCAGCAGCTCTGGAGCGCATCGTAGGACTGCTTGTGCATTGCTCATGGCTGGCCCATGCTGGTGGTTCATCCTAATCCCAAGATTATTGAACACTCCTGGATGCATCGCCCCTACACTTGCTGTTGGCCGAGGAGCTTGCAGATGGGAGCAGAAAGCCCTGTCCCCAATCCCTCCCTTTGGACCTGAGCCTGTTGCAGTGTCTCCAGGCTCATTTTGTTCTTCCTGTTATTTCCCAACCACATATGGAGCTGCGGTGCCGCCCACCAGTGCTCCCAGATGTGCTCATCCATGTTTAATTAAAGACATCGAGAAGCCCTGAGTCCCACCACCAGCAAACCCCATCATCCCCAGGCACCTCTCTCTCCCCAGGGCCAGCCAGCAAGTCCCTTCTCTTGCTCCAGTTTCTCCCCTAGTCACTCATCGGAGCCAGGCAGCCCTCGCCCAGGTGGCCTGGCCCCATGTCAGATGCTTTTGTTGGAAGAAGTGTATTAGAAAAACCTCTCTTCTTTGTCTGGGAAGAGGTTATCCCGCACTGCTGGGTGAGTAATACACTCCACACCTTCTCATCTTTGTTCCCCACCTGCCAGTTTGTCCCCAGTGTCCCGGGGTGGGGACAGGCTTTGTTGCCCAGCTGGGACGGGGCTGCCACCAGGACCTGTCTTTCCTGGGGAGCCTGTGCTTCTCCTTGGAGCAGGGGGAGGACAGCCCTGCCTCCCCCGCACCCCTGAGCTAAAGTCAGTGTCCACAGCAGCTGGAGGTGATGTAGAAACACATGCCAAGAGCCTGCAGATGCCTCAGGCGTGCTGGTGGCACATCCTCATTCAGCTTTACCTGGGACCCAGCTCTCAGTGCTCACCCAGCGTGGGGTGAGCAAAGGCACCAGCACGACTGGGAGTCGGGGCTCCCCATCTGGACCCCCCTTTGCCTGTGACATCCACCCACTCCTCTGGGCCCCCTTACCCTGCCACATCCGGCAGGTACACCTCGTCCTTCTCTGCCTGGGCCCCGTAAGGGAGGTGACACCCCATACACAGGCTGTAAGCGTGCAAAATTGGCGTTAAATCGTGGGGAATGATAAGTCACGCAGCAAACTCTGTGTCACACTGCTGGCCCACAGCAAACCCTGGCCCCGCATCTGGTGGATGGTTACTTGACGTCACCATGCTGAGGGACTCTGTCCCTCCTGCTATCAAAGCAGGCCCCCTAAAATTTCACCATGTGCCTCTGTCCCTGGGGATGGTCAAAGCAGGATGAAGGGATGGAGACCAGCCCTGTGGAGAAGGACATGGGGATGCTGGTGGACCAAAAAACAGATGTGAGCCAGCAATGTGCACTTACAGCCCAGAAAGCCAACTGTGCCCTGTGTTGCATCAAAAGAATGATGGCCAGCAGGTTGGGGGAGGGGATTGTCCCCCTCTGTCCTGTTCTTGTGACCCCCAGCCGGGTGTGGCAGCAGTGGCAGCCTGGCAGAGGGGACTGCAGCAGGACAACCAGGCTGTGCTGGGCTGGCTCCCCATGCAGCTGCGTGTGCCTTGAACCCGGTTGTTCAGGCAGATCCTTTGCTTCCCGACCTGGAGTCCCGCAGAGGTGACCTTTGTGCCAGCCTTGCATTCTGGCATCCACAACCCACGTGTCCCTGGCTTCCTCAGACGAACAAGCCTGCGCTCTCCTTCCCACGGCATCAGACCATCCCCTGCTCCATCCTGGGGAAAGTCCTCCCTGCCTCTCACTTTCTTTCTCCCACTGAACTTGTTCACACCTGGAGCTTATTTCATGCTCCTTGCCAGGCACTGCCCGCCTGGGGTGACCACTTCAGCCCAGGCACCCCCTCCTCCCCCAGGGACGTGCCCGGGCTCTCCCTGCCAGTGACCGCGGCTGCCTGCGTGGCACGGGCAGAGGTACTGCCGCCCTGCCCTGCTCTCCTCACCCCGGCTGCCTCCTGGGAATGGGACACGATGAGAAACAACAGCTCATGGGAACAGGGGGGCCAAGCCTGCGTGAGACCAAGGTGTGGAAGACACTCACATCTCTGTTCAGATCTCAGGAGGGTCCCACCACACCAAGTAACTGCCCGCCAGAAAGGGACTTGCTCCAAAGTCCCCAAAAGCAAAATGAGGAGCAAAGAAAGGACCATCCCTACCCCCACAGGGCTCTCCCAACCCCATCTCTGCTCCCTACCATTCAGAAGAGAGATTTTTGGTGCTTTTTCAGTCTTTGAAGACCTCTTCTTGCTGCTTGGCCAGTCAGAAACAGGAGGTTTGGCAGCTATTACGAAAGGGATTAAGTGCAATCTGGTAAAGATCTTTCTGCATCTGTGTTAATCCCTGGTGCAGCTGCACCTGCGAGGATTGCAGATGTGTGCCTCAGAAATACTGACTGGGTGAGGAGCGTGGCAAGAAGAGTTGGGAACAGGCAGGTATTTCCCCGCGGAAACTTGAGAACAGCCTCAAAGGCAGCAGGAAGGCAGCAGCAATAAATGATGCTCTGCTAAACCTCCGAGCCAAGACTATGGTCTCCTGTGGTCTAAGCAGCAGCAAAGGGGAATATTTTTTTCACATAAATCGGTATATTAATGTCTTGGAATCGGTTAACACAGGTTTACCAGAGGTTAAATGCTTAACGAATTGATGTGAGGAGGTAGACAGCTGCAGACTCTCACAGGTTGAACACAGAGGTCCTGCGGAGAAGCCTGCGCTGCAGCGGTGGGGCCAGCCAGGCGAGGGTCACGGGGCCCCGTTCAGCCCTTCTCTTTCCCAGACTCCGCTGCCGGTCCTTGCTCCAGGGCACAACGCTGGAGCTCGTCCCCAGCCGTCGCCGGCAGCAGCAGAACCTCTGCGACACACTGTCACGTCGGGACCGAGGGCCTCTTGACACGCGCCGGGCCTCTTGCACACCTCTGTACTCAGATACCACAGCAACGGACAGGAAGCCCTGCAGAAACCCCAGAGCCGGTGCAAGCCGTGCTACATGCAGGGTAGCTGTAAGCAGCAGAAAAAGTGGGTTGCTTCAAAAAAAAAAATGAAGCGAGGCAAGTTGAGAGGAGCTGAAGTGTCACCCTCCAGCCCCAGCTGGGCTGGATGCTGCATCCTCCTTCAGCCTCCTCTCCTTGGTGATATCTCCTTGTTTATTATTTTGTTCATTGTTTTATCCCACTGTGTCAGCAAGCTCAAAACGTCCTTCTCAGAGGCCCGGGCCCAACCTTTCTTGGCTCACCGCTCCCCGTGGAAGCGCATTACATTATTCACTTGTGGCCGTATTTCAAACCATCTCAATGCACGTCTGGGCTCCTCAGGGCTGTCACAGACTCCTTGTGATGATTAAAAGCGGTAATATAGTCACAGTTGTTAATCGTGGTAGGCGAGATGCTTTCTCCGAGCTTTTCTGTTGCTCGGGGTGTTCTCACCTCCCACCAACCCCACCTCTGGGCTGAGCCCCGGGGCAGGGGCAATGCCTGGGGG
>VXBL01010514.1:182883-208411 GCA_013400195.1 Aramus guarauna
GGGGTACAGGGGGGTACGGGGCAGCCCAGCCCTAGGAGCTCCCCAGGAAGGAGGGGACTGTGCACAGCCGCCCCGGGGTACTGTGAAAGCCCCGGGCACCCATGGGGTGGGTGGCTGAGGTCAGCGCCACAGGCTCTGCCATCACCCTGTATCTGGGCACGGCTGTGGGTCATCGGAGCGCTGCGGGCTAGGACGTGCTGCCAGGCTGTGGGTGCTGGGCACAGCCCCCATGGGTGACAAGGTGGCAGGACCCTCTGCAGAAAGGAGGGGCACTGGTGGCTGAGGGGGCACCCGCTGCCATCCCCAGTGACACTGCCAGCCCCAGGTGACGTCGCTGGCCCCAGGGACACCGCCGGCTCCGCTGCCGCAGTCCATCCTCCCCACCCCACCACCCGGGGCAGCGCTGCCCGGCTGCGCTAGTGCCCAGCCAGGCTCTCTTGGCCACCCTAGCCCTAAAGCCATCCTGGGGTGCAGCAACGCCCATCCCAGTACCACCAGGGACCCAACAATAAGAAACCAGTGCAGAAGGCTCCTGTACAGGGCCAGATGCTGAGCAGTGAGTGCCAGGGCAAGGGGGAAAAGGAGAGGGACGCAGCAGAAAAGTGGCACAGCGATGGATGCCCCGTGGTGCGGAAAGTGGGCAGTGAGGGGCAGGCAGGAGGCAGGGTGAGGGGCTCTGCAAGGAGGGATGTGGTTGGGGGCAGAGGGGAGAAACAGCTGGTGCCAGCAAGTGAAATACCCTGTGAAATACCCCTCTCCCCCACCACATGCCCCTCGGCAGGGGTGCCACTGCCCAGCCCCAGGGACTGTGCCAAGTGCCCAGCGCACACGTGGCAAGGCCAGGGCGGCCGGACCCCTCAGCTGGCAGCAGCGTGGGCAGGCGGGATGCATCAGTGGGGCTGCGGTCCCCACCTCGGGCAGGCTAGAAGTCACCGGTGACATTCCATCGGTGACAGAAATCACTTCATGGGGTGAAGCCCCAGACCTCCTGGCCCCATGGTGCCAGACCCCCCGCCCCCCACAGTGCCAAGGGCAAGCACCAAGCCAGGGGTGATGGAAACAAGGCGAAAGCAGCCGTCCTTCCTCTGGCCTTGCCCGGGCCAGGCCTCGGGTGGTGCCGGTGCCGGGGGGGTGTCCCCGCAGCTGGGGGTCCCTGGGGTGGGTGCAACATGGGTGTCCAGCCAAAGGCACCGCTCACAGGCTCGTCCCTGCCACGCAGCGCGCGGGGCCGGCAGCGCTGGCGCCAAGCCGCGTCCTTCTCTTTGCAGTCTCCGTCCATTGGCACGCGCTGGCTGGGCAAGCCGGCCAAGGACAGTGGTCCCCGACCCCGCGCAGCGACGCTGCCCCAGAGCTGAAGGGGACGAAGGCCACCTGGCAGGCAGTGACTTGCGGGGTCCGTCCAGGTCGGTGCCGTACCCGCTGCGTCCTCCCTGGCACGCATCTCTGGCCGTGGCAGCTCTGCTCGACGGGACAAAGGGAGGGGAGAGGCCAAAAGGGTTCGGTGTCTTCACAGCCGGGGGACGTGTCTGCCCCCGGGGGTCTCAGCACAGCGTGTCCGTGTTGAACGAGAGCTGAGCCTGCGGGCACAGAAACAGGCAGGGCTCAGGGGCTGCCTGCTCTGCCCAGCACGCCCAGTGCTGCTAGGGCCAAGATCGGGCCTGCGGGGGAGCAGCCACCCCTCCCAGAGAAACTGGTCCATCCCCGGCCCCACCGCGTCCCCTTCCCTGGACGAGACCCAGTGCCGCAGCACTCGGCCCCGGTGCCCCACAGCAGGGACACAGCTGGGACCAGGGACACCCAGATCTGGGGACAACCACTCACCCTCTCCTCCTCAAAGCTGATGAGGCCTTCATCGTCAGTCTCCAGGTCCTCCTGCTCCTCCACCACAAGGGCCCGCAGCTCCGTGGGGGCAGCCCGGGGGCGCAGCAGGCTCAGCACGCGCTCCAGGGGCGACTGCAGGGCGCAGCTGGGGCTCGTCTCCTGCTGCTCCAGGTTGTCACTTTGCTTCTTGGCAAAATTCACAAACACCTGCGGGGGGGAAGGGGCAGGCGGCTGCGAGGGACCCCCATGAGCACCTCCACTCCCTGTGCGCCCCTCGCCTGCCCTCCGTGCTGCTGGAGACAGGCCCCAGTGCATCCCACCGAGCTGTGGCCGCCACCGTGCCCCCCACCTGGCTCCACCTCCCCTCCCAAAGGTGGTTTCTGCCAGGCACTGGCACGGCCACCATCCCTGGGGACAAGCATCCACCCGCCCATGCCATCCCCGGTCTCACGTTGTCCAGCGTGGTCTGGCTGACGGAGTAGTCTTCGATGCCCAGCACATCCACCACCTGCTCCATCTTGCTGAAGACCTGTGCCAGCGAGATCTGGTCTGACTTCAGCTGGTACTGGGCCTTGGTGTGGTGCCGCTCCTGCAGGGGACGTGGAGGTGACCTCGAGCCCTCTCTCACAGACGCCCTCCCGTCACCCCGTGAGGGGTCCCACAGACATGTCTCTTGGGGGATGAAGGCTGCTTGCACTCCAAGACAGGGGCTGGCAGGGGCCACCACTGCCACGGCAGGGAACTCACCTTGAGGATGGCCTCAGGGAAGTTGCGGTTGAAGAACCTCACCACCTCCTTGACGTTGAGGCTGGACTTGGTGCGCACTGTGATCATGTAGCCATCTCCGAACCTGCGCGAGGACGAGGGACCCCATGAGGACCTGCCTGCCTGCCTGCACTTCTGCACTTCATTGACCCCACAGAAGGGGACAATGCTCTCCAGCAGCTGCTGCACCCGAGTGAGCCCATCCGCTGCCCACCTCCAAAGCAGCACCCACACCAAGGATGCCATGCCGTCACCCAGCTGCAGGGGCCCGGCCTCCTCCCACCCTGCAGTGCACCCACCGGGCTCTTACCGGTTCTTCAGGTGCTGGATGCTGCCAAGACACTTGAGCCGCCCGTTCACCATGATGGCCAGGCGGGTGCAGAGTGCCTCACACTCCTCCATGCTGCGGAGACAGGGCGAGCTTCAGCCGCGTGGCACGGGGGGAACAGCGCCAGGGGCTGCGGCCGGGGCAGGCAGGGAGCTGAGCTCTCCAGGCCATCACCTGGGTGCTGGGGCCCCACCACACCCGGGATGGGAGAAGGCAACAGAGGGCATTCAGGTTCCCTCTGCTCCCTGTGCCCCGGCTGAGTGCCATCCCCCAGGACCAAAGAGCCCACTCCCACCCACGGAGCAGCCCAGGTGCCTGGAGGGGCAGCCAGAAGCCCTCCTGCACCTGTGGGACGTGAGCACCACGGAGCGACCCGTTTTGATGACATCCAGGATGAGGTTCCAGAGGAAGCGCCGTGCCTTGGGGTCCATCCCTGTGGTGGGCTCATCCTGTAGGACGGACAGCACCCTCAGACATGCCAGGCCCTGGGGTGACCCTGCCACCCTCTTCTTGTCCTGAGCCTGGCTCAGCACACCATCCCACACCCCAGGACACTCATGGCGGAGCCGGGGGCAAGCAGCTCCCACCCAGGGCTGTTTCCCCACCCTAGGCCAGCACCAGCCCAGGGACATGGAGGGTGGGAGGAGGACGTTGCAGGCAGGGGGCTGCAGCCCAGGACACACCAGGAAGATGAAGGCCGGGTATCCGATCAGCGCGATGGCTGTGGACAGCTTCCTCTTGTTGCCTCCGCTGTAGGTGCTGGCAGGCTTGTCAGCATACTTGGTGAGCTCCAGCTTCTTCAGTGCCCACTTGACAACCTGCAAGGCGTGGGGGGGCTGCCATCACCCCGCCAAGGCCACGGGGCTGGCAGAGCTGGCAGCGGGCAAGCAGTTGGGCTCTGTGGCCAGCGACCACAAGCAATGTGCCAGTCAGGGGAGCCCCACAGCAGCCCATGGCACGGCCACGAGTGTTGGTGGGGGCCTGCGAGCACACGTGCCCGGCCCCCCACATGGGTGCACCGCTGGGGTGGCACTGCCATGAGGGCAGCACTGGCTCAGGTCCCCACTGGTGCCCAGTGAGATGCCATTCCCGTGGCACAGCACCAGCCCACGGGTGCTGGCAATCGCTCGCCCAGAGCCCTACCCGCTCCTCATCCTTCCAGGGGATGCCGCGCAGGCGGGTGTAGAGCTCCAGGTGCTCCTGGGCCGTCAGCTCATCGAAGAGTGCGTCAAACTGGGGGCAGTAGCCCAAGCTCTGCTGGACCTGCAGGAGCTCCTTCAGGATGCTGTGGGAGAGGAGGGGCCGTGGGGAGAAGGAATTGCTTTTCGGAAGCACCCCATTGCTCACCCCCCTTTCACACGCCTGTATACTGGAACATCTTCTACCAGGCAACCCACAACGGGCAGCCTTGGCTGAGTTGGCGTCACTTGCCACTCCCCAGATGATGGTCAGCCCAGCAGGACACAGGGCTGCAGAGCTCCATGGAGCCACACGGGCACTCACGCTGCTTCATCCTGGGAGACCCCCAAGCAGCCCCTGTCCTGTCCCCAGGACCGCAGGCAGCCCCCACCTCCCACCCAACCCACGCTCCCTGACCTGTGCCCATTAACGAAGGCCTCTCCGCCTGTGGTGCTCTCGTCCCCCGTCAACATCTTAAAGGTGGTCGTCTTGCCCGCGCCATTGACACCCAGCAACCCAAAGCACTCGCCAGGCCGCACACCCACGCACAGCCGGTCCACAGCCAGGATGCGCCCAATCTTGCGGGACTTGTACACCTGGGGGGCAGGGGACGGGGGGCTCAGCCCGCCAGGAGGCACCCAGACCCCCAGCCCCGACCCACACCCCTTGGATGGGACGGCTCTGAGGTGTCTCCTCGCAGCCCTGGAGCATCTCCCACTGTCGCCACCCCGCTGCTGCACCTTGGTGAGGTTTTCGATCTTCAGCATGTCGTTGTCGGCATCACCGCGCAGGACACGGTGCCGCTCGTTGGCCACATCGATGTCGTCCTCGATGGGTTTGGTGGAGACGGGCAGCCGCCTGCAGGAGGGCACGGGGGGCGAGGTGGGGATGCCGGCACGGGGGCCGTTTGCCCGCGCTCTGCCAGGGATGGGCAGCTCCCCAGCTCGCACCCACCAGAGGGGCAGCCTTGAGCTAAAGGGTCCTGACGGCAAAGCTCTTCCCTGCGGCCAGCCCCCCACCCCCCAGACACACTCACTGAGGCTTCCGGAAGAAGTTGTACTGGCACATGATGGTGATGAAGAAGCCAACAAAGCCTTCGATTGTCATGGCAACGAGCCCCCGTGTCACGATGTCCCATTCGAAAGGCGATTTCATTTTATCAAACTGCCCTGAGTGGGAGGAAGAGGAGAGAGCGGCTGGGGACACCTTCTCATGGGGACAGCCTGGTTGTATGTCTTGAGCCGGCCTGTGACAATGACTCTGTCCTGCTCCTGTGTCCCCTCCCCTGCTGCAGCTGCCTGGGCTGGTCAGTGCTGCTGGCACCAGGGCTTTCCATTCACAGCACGTGTGCTCTTGAAATCCTCTTGCAACTTTTCAACCTCAGTAGGATGAATCAACCCAACTGAGAGTGGGTACTGGATGGACTTGTCAGATCCTGCCCCAAAACTGCCTCTCATGATGCCAGCAGCACCTGGGTGATATAGAGAAGCTGCTTGAGAAGCAGAGAGCAGCAAGAGCTTTTTGAGGCCAAGCTGAAGCTGTGAGTAGCAAAAAGGCTCATTTTGGCTGGGCAGTGCAGCCCTGCAACCAGGAGACCACATCTGGGAGGAAAGAGCCCTTGCAGTCCCTATCCCTCGTATCACAGCGCGGCCCCACCATGGCTCCACCAGGGCCCCACCACGGCCCCATCACAGGCAGTGCGATGGCAGCAGAAACGCACAACTCTGCCAGGGCTCACAACCTCCTCTCCCTGTTGCTCTGCGATTCAGGACGGCCCAAGGAACCCTTTTCAACATCACCAGCACCACGCCACAGCTGACCCTCAACCACCTCTCCTCCTGCGCCCCAGTCTAGTTCACATTCCCTGGCTTTTTGCTCCACATTGCTCTGGGCCTCGGGAAGCCCCACGGGGCAGGGGGATGTGCCAGACTGTGTCCCCCCCAGCCCCATGTGCACTGGAGCAAGGGAAGGAGGGAACAAGAGGCCATACCGATCTTGGCATAGTATTCATTGATGTACTCATTGTAGGCCATCTCCATCAAGCCGTGGCCCAGGTTGTAGTTAGGGAATACAAGGAAGCAGCTCTTCAGGTAGCTGTTCACCACCTTCAGATCCTGTGGGGATGGGCAGAGAGGACATGACCATCAGAAACACCCCTGAGGACAGCGACCACACGGTAGGATCAGGATCCCTGCCAAGACACGGCCCAGTCAGGACTCAGCTGACCCTGCTGGGAGCAGGAGTTTGGGGCAGTCCTGAGGTCCCTCCCAGCCCGAGCTGTCCCACGACCCAATGGCAGCTTCTCCCTTCCTGGTGGCCCCAGGCAGAGCTATGAATCCCATACCTTGTCGTGCTCAAAGAGCTGCAGCAGGAACGTGGCAACGGTGGCTGTGATGCCAATGAAGAGGTTGATGACGATGAGGAAGACATAGGCGGAGCTGGGCACCTCGAACCAGAAGGAGGCAGGGTACATGATGGGGGTGATGGACCAGCTGGGAAGGCAAACGGCAGGAGCACACGTCAGCGTGGCAGGAGAAGCAGCACCAGCTGTCCAGCCTTGGGATCGCCCATCTCCCAGCCCCATCCTCCCTGGGCTCTCCACCCCAGCCCTCGCAGCCCACCAGCTCCAGAACATCAGCCAGATGGGCAGCCCCAAGGCCAGATCCTGCCCACACAGCCACAGTGCAGACGGGGCACTGGAGGGACCCACTAGTGCATCCTGCCACCCCTCTGAGCAACGTACCCGTAGAGCAGGAAGAGGGAGAGGACGGCGGGGAAGTTGGTGGGAGAGGTGTATGCCGGGAGGTCAAACACGAACAGGATGATGATGCAGCATGTAGCTGGCACCAGGTAGTTCAGCTGGAGAAGACAGAAATTTCTGTGACTACCCACCCACTCACCCAGCCCTGGGGGCTCAGCTGGTGGGGCCATGTGCCCTGCTCACCATGTCCCACACATAGTTGGCCAACCAGTAGATGACAGGGTCACAGCCGCTCACGAACTGCAGGTGTTTGGCCTTGGAGGCCTTTTCGGCCACCAGGAACACCACAAAGCTGGCTGGTACAAAGGACATGGCCACAATGATGAAGATGGCAATCACCACGTCCGTGCCTTGCAGGCTGCATGGGGAGCAAGGAGGAAAGCGTCACCCTCAGTTGTCCAGGGAAGAGCCACCCGTCCTGGCATGGGCCAGTTGCTCTGTGCAGGGCAAGGCACGGCACAGACACCCCCACGTTGCAGCCACCTGGTGTCCCCCCCTCCATGCAGCCTGCATAGCCGTAGCCTCGGCATTCCCCTGAAAACCGCCGTGAGGAGCTCCCTCCCTTCCATGGGATGGCCACCCTCCCTTAAACCCGCTCCCTGGACCTACAGGTAATCCAGGGACAGGCTGGCGCTCGTCTTGTTCATGGGGTGGTTGGTGACCGTGATGCCTGCAGGAAGGCCCAAGAAAAAGCACAGGAAGGTGAAAGCTGGCTAAGGACAGAAAATCTGCCCCCAGCCTGCCTGGTCCTGGCTCTGAGCAGGAGGACAGGTTCCTCCCTGCAGCCTGGCAGGAGCTGAGCTGCGTGAAGCAACCGAGCGCCTCAGGGCCGAACCCTCCCTCAGCGGCTGGCAGACAGCGTCCTCGGAAACGCTGCAAGTCCAGGAGCCAGTAGGCAGCACCTCAGGACATTCTGCCCAGACCCTGCCTACCCCAGACCTCACAGCCAAGGGGTGCGACTCCCCTGTCCCAAATGGGCACTAGCCTGCTTGGTCCAAGGGTGGACATTGCACTTTAGAGCCTGGTTGGACTAAAGCTGTTCCTGACGTGCTTCTGCCCTTAAATGCCTCCAGACCCTCACCATAAGCAGCAGGGTTGCCTTTGCTCTTGGGCAAGTTGGCTCGCAGGATGGCATTGTTGAGAGCGTTGAGGTAGGTGGGCATGCTGTGGTAGCCCTTGTTGTTGTAGAAGACCTGGAGGAGCAGAGAAGAGTGGTGGGAGGTAGCAAGAGAGCTGGGCCCATGGCAGATGTCTGGAAAGGAGGGATGGGATGAGACAGGACGGGACAGGGTGGGAAGGGATGGGACAAGATGGCACAGTCACAGGGCAGGCTTCCTACGCTCACGGCTGTGGGAAGAACACGCCACTGCCGACCATGCTGGGCCAAACCCGTTGGGTTGGAGTTACTAAGCAGCACATGGGGCAAGAGCCCCACCGGATTCCTCAGTGGAAAGCACTGCCAGAGCTGTGGGCAGGGGTCCCTGCCGTGCAGGCAACGCTGCCTGCCCCCTTCTCCCCACCCGTGCCATGGCTGCTGCTGCCCACTTGTCTCCCAGGTGCCGCAGGGCACAGCGCGGTCCCACCTGGGCCGTTCTCCGGACGGCGATCTTGCGCACGGTAGCAGGGGCCCTGGCCCCGAAGGAGGCCGGGATGGATTTCTGGACGTTGCCGAAGGTGAGTGCCCCGTACCTGTGGGACAAGGCACCACTGAGAAGCTGTGACCGCTGTCCCCCGCCGCCAGAAGCGGGGCCATGCTCGAGCACGCTCCTGGCTCCCATCAGCACCCTGGGCAAGTGTCCCCACGTCCCCGGTCCCTCACCCCTGCTCCAGGGCACAGGGCTGACCCACCCTCCCAGCCTTCCCTCTTGCCTGTGCAGCCGGAAGCGGTCCGAGGTGTAGAGCAAATACTCAGAGACGTTGCGCCCCGTGATGTCTGCCAGGATGTCCCCCGTCACCACCTTCATCTGCGGGGGGTGGCCCCCCACGCCGCTGGGGCAGGAGAAGCCAGTCCCCTGCATGGAGCACGTGCACTTGATGGGCTCGTGGACGATGCGGGGCAGGGCAGGGGCCGAGGTCACGGTCTCTGAGGAGCAGAGAGGGCAGCTCACAGCCAGGCTCCTGCCTGCCCCGGCTGCCTGGGACAACACGGGGGTGCGAGGCTGAGCCGAGGGGTCCCAGCCGGGCAGGGAGGGAACGCTCTGCCCCACGGCCGGAGCCTGGTCTGCGAGAGGGCTTTTGTGTCCTGGTGACTGAGAGGGACAAAGAGATGGACGTGGGGAAAAACTCTGGGGGAAGAAACGGTTCAGAGAGGGGATGTGAAGTGTGGCTGGAGAAGGCAATGGCTGGGGACCGCGGCCCAGTGAGGGTGACCCAAGGCTGGCCACGGGGCTCTTGATGGTGTCACCATCCCAGGGAGCTCCACCGGCACCGCTGGGGCTGAACGGGGAGCAGCGCTCCATGGCCAGCATTGGCCCGGGGCCAGAAGTTCATCCCAGTGATGCAATGCTCTGCTGTGGCCAGCACACACTGATAGGTACTTCCAGGGTTGCCTGGAGCTGCTTCTGCAGCGGAGATACCTCCCTGCTGGAGGTGAATCCCAGGCCCAGACACACTCAGGCACCAAGTGCAGGTGATACCTTTAACAGTGGAGGAGAAGGTTGTGGAGTTCCAGGCACGGAGCAGGTCCTCATCCACTGAGATGGGGTAGTCAGAGGGAGCCGGGGATGGAGGCGGTGGCACGAAGTTGGAGAGCGGCAGGCCCTGGGTGAAGGAGTCGATGCACATGGCATCAAAGTACTTGGCCGCCAGCATCTTGGACTCACTGCTGTTGAGGTTGAGGGTCTGCACGGGCTGGTCCAGCGTGTTGTTGAAAGCTGTCTTGAGCACGCAGGTGGCCCCCACGCCAGAGGGAAGGTGAAAGGTGTTCACCAGCTGCTGGGGGCTGGCGTCTGGAGACAGCCTGATGCTGTGGGGAGAGCAGCAGGTGAGGGGGAGCAAGGAGCAGGAGACGTGGGTCTCACCACCTTGGCCATCTTCTGCTGGGACCTCCCCGAGGCCTTGGCACTTATCATGGCTGAAAAGACATGGCTAAAGGGAACACACAGCCCGTGACCGGCACGAGCCGAGCTGCCGATCACAGCCAGCGTCAGGGCTCGCACCTCTCCCAGAGACACCCTGGGAAGGACGGAGGCTGCTTTCTGCAAGGGGACGTGGCCGGCCAGGCTCTGCTCCAAGCCTGAGCCAGCCCTGCAACCAGCCCTGCTGCGGACTGTCCTCCCCGCTGCCCCCCGCCACAGACCCAGGGATGGAGACAGGGACGGGGAGCGGCAGCTCTCACCGGTACTCACGCCGCTCCTCATTGGCGTAAGGAATGAAGTTTCCCTTAGGCTGGGTGTAGTTGTGGTACTGCGATGGCGAGAGGATGAGGGGTGGCAGGTCACCTGTGGGGACAAGGACAGGAACCCGCTCACGCCCGCAGCCCTGCCCTGCACAGGCGGACTGGCCGAACGCCCGCAGATCTTGTCCTCGTCCTCTCCCTAGCCAGCGTCCCCACCAGCTGCACTGGGAAGGGCCACCAGTAGCCCCCAGCGTGCAGGCGGATGGCTCTCACACACCTATTTCGGGCACAGAGAGTGCCACCGTCATGGCCACGCAGACAAAGAAGGCGGGCAGGAGGATCTGTGAGAAGAGGGCCTTGGTGTTGCGCTTGGCACAGTGGAAGCGTTTGACGATCAGCCCGTGGAACTGGCGCAGCTTCAGCCACGAGCCTTCCAGCTTGAAGCTCCCCTGCCCAGCCAGGTCACCGTCCTCTGCCTCTTGCTCTGGGAGGGGAGAAGGACATCAGCCCCCCGGCACGGCTGCTCCCACACCCGCCCCGGCCCCCAGGGAGCTGAGCCGGGCACCGAGCTGGGCGCAGCTGCCCCAAGGGACAGGGTGGCAACCAACCCCGCCGGCCACCGAGCCACGGTGGCACCACAGCATGAAGCAAGGCAGCTGGTTGGCGGGTTCCTCTTGGCCCCAGATGGGAAATTTAGACAACAGTTTTAAAAAACCAATTAGTGCTTTTTGGCAGAACTCCCTCATTTTCCCGTCAGCTCTCCCAGCCGGTGAGGGGTCAGCGCGGTCAGAAAGGGGGGACGGGACATGGAGGGGGGCACTGAGCGAGGCAGCGGGCATGGGGCCGGGGCTCAGGGAGCTCTGCCACGGCACTGTCTTGGCTCTGCCTCCCACCACCCAAATCACAGCGCTCAGGCTTCCCGGCCGGGGAGCCAGGGTGGCACATCCCTGAATTAATCACAACAAGAGCTGCTGGGATAACCTGGAAAAGGATTTGCAAATAAAGCAGCAGCCTCGGGGCACCAGCCTGCACCCTCTGTCTTCCAGCACTCCCAGCATCCAGGCAGGGAGAGCCCCGAGCCCGGGTCAGGGGACGGAGGGCCAAGGCACCAGCTGGAAGACGACCCCGTGCCCAAGGGCCAAGAGGAGACCACCCGACCGGGCACCAGCGCAAGGAGCGAGCGCGTTCGTTAGTGGGGCCAGTCTGCAGGGCGGCACTCGCGGGTGCGAGGGAGGGAAAGGGCAGAGCTAACACCGGCTGCGCCCGCGCCCACTGTCTCTGTGTCTCAGCACAGGACCCCCACAAACATGCTACCAGTTTGGGGGTGCAAACTGGTGGAAGCACCCACTCCCAGCCCTCCCCGACCCAGGCTGCGGTTCTTTGGGCGCAGCATCAGCAGATGCATCATCAGGCTGGCGGCACGAACCTTGCAGACTGATGTTATCAGGGTCCTGCCGGTTATCGAACAGGGGTGCGTAATCCCCAAAGAATTCGGAATAAGCCCCACCTTCGTCACCCCGCACGGAGCCCACCGAGGAGGTCGAGCGCAGGGACGCCTGCGACTGCGCCAGCTTGGAGCAGGTCACCAGGTTGCTGAGCTCCACCTCAGGCTTCTCCGGCACGGCTGCTTCGGCCAGGGGCTCCCCATTGGCCTCGGGCTTTGGGCCCAGCTCAGGGGTGGGTGGCCGCTGGGCGTCCTTCTTGGACTCCTTCATGTCTGGAAGGAGAAGGGGGGTTGCCACCAGCCATACTACCCTTCGCTGGGGTGTAGCACAGAGTGGGGACAGCTCTGCTCTGCAAACCCAGAGTGGAGCGGAGGCCAGCTGCCCCGGGCCAGGATGGGCACTGCTGGAGACCATTCCTCTCCTTGGGAAAGAAGACTCCCGCAGCCACATGCAAGGGGACAGGAGCCACCAAGGCCACGCAAAGGGACGCAGCCCCTTGCCAGCCCCAGCAGCACCATGTGTCCCCCCACCACCCGTACCCACGTCGCTGTTCTCCAGAGACTGGTCCTCCTCGGACACCTTCAGGAAGACCTCCTCCAGTGTGGTGTCCATCAGACCAAAACTGGTGAGGTCCAGCTCCTCCAGGCTCTGCTCCAAGTGCTGCAGAAGCAAAGTGCTGCGTGAGGGGGGCAGGAGGTGACCACAGCACTGCGGCCCTCCGCAACTGCTTGTCTGCCCTCCTCGCCAGCCCCCGCGGGTACCTGGAAGAGCCTCTCGAAGCAGCCCTTCTTGACGGCTTCACTGGGCAGGATGTAGGAGAGCTCAGTGTTGGTGTCTGAGATGAGGAGGCAGGAGGCCACGTATTTCTTGATGAACTGGGAGACGCGGGGCTCAGAGCAGGGGCTGACGGAGGAGTGGGCTGGGGGGCTGTGCGGCTGGCCCGACTCTGCAGCAGAGGGGCAGCACCAGCCAGTCACTTCTCACCCAACCTCCCACCAGGACCCACCACGTCCACACTACACCCCAGTGCCACGGGGGCTCCTCCAGCCTCCATCGCAGGGTGCTGGAGGCTCCCCGGCCGCCCTGTCTGACCCAGGGACGGTGCTCTGCACCACAGCCCATGCTAGATGTCTCGGTAGGCAGCCCACAGACTGGACAGAACCAGCACCTGGAAGCAAATGCCACCACGTAGGGTCTAACCTGGGACCCAGATGGCAGAAATCAAGGCTGAGTGATGCCACTTCCTACACCTTGTGCCCTGTCCCCCTCCACCTGACCTAAGGAGACTTGAGGTGGTGTTGACCTCTCGTTCCTTTCCTGGGCTGAAGAAGGACTGGTCCCCTCTACTCCTCTAAACACGGGGTCCCGCTGCCCCCAGACCTGTGCCATTCCTGGCATCCGACTGCTTCTTCACCACCGTCAGCTTGTAGCCGTCACCATAGGTGCTCTTGAGGAAGAGCGGGGAGCCACAGCACTTGAGCTTGCCATGGGAGATGATGGCGATGCGGTCACCCAGCAGGTCAGCCTCGTCCATGTGGTGTGTGGAGAGCAGGATGGTCCTCCCTAATGGTGGCACAGAGCTTCAGCGGAGGGGCTGGGGCCGTCACAGCCAGAGAAGCAATGCTGGGCTCTGCCCACCTCCACTAACCTGGCTTGTACTTGAGGATGAGGTCCCAGATGGCCCTGCGTGCGTACGGGTCCACGCCAGCTGTTGGCTCATCCAAGATCACGGCCCGTGACCCACCCACAAAGGCGATGGCCACTGACAGCTTCCTCTTCATGCCCCCCGAGAGGGTCTGCACCAGGGAGTGGCGTTTGTTGGAGAGCTCCAGGTCCTCAATCATCCTGGGGACAGGGGAGAAGCACCGGGGATGCCGGGGGAGCTGTACCGGTGCTGGGTGCCTGCAGAGAGCACATGGCACCTCTTCCCCCATGGCACCTGTGGCTCTCAGCTGCCAGGACAGCCCAGCTGCAGCCAAGCTACAGAAGGATCTTATGGTGGCTTCCACAGCCTGATACCCCAAGTTTTGGGAAACACTTGTTGGAGCTGCTCCAGGGGACATCTCTGCTCCCAGATCACCTCCCACAGCACAGCCAGCAGGAAGGGGATCCACTCACACAACAGGCACAGATGGGGCAAAAGGAGCTGGAGGGTGCCTACTTGTCCATCTCCTTGCGGATCTCCTCCTCTGCCATGCTCTTGAGTTGCGAGTAGAACCAGAGGTGCTCCTCCACCGTCAGCCTGTCGAAGAGCACATTGTGCTGGGGACACATGCCCAGGTTCTTGCGGATCTCGTCCATCTCCGTCCGGATATCGTGGCCATAGATGGTAGCGGAGCCCGAGGTTGGAGGGAACAAACCAGTGAGGATGGACCTGGAAGGATGGAGAAAGGCAACAAGGTGAGGGATCTCGTATGCCTCCATTTGGTCCCAATTCCAACCACCACCTCCAGGAGCATCTGCTGGGCCCCAGGCAGAGCAACGTCAGTGCAGGGCCGTGTACCTGCTGGTGTCCCCCTTTTGTGCCACCCCCACACTGCTGCCCTCTGGGCATGGCACCAGCTGCCACAAGGCCCAGCAAGGACATCACACAGCACCTTCCCCACCCACTGCAGCTGGCCAGGACATGGTCCACATCCGCCCCGACAGGCACTCACATGGTGGTGGTTTTGCCTGCACCATTGTGCCCCAGGAAGGACACCACCTGGTTCTCGTAGAGGTTGAGGCTCAGCTTGTTCAGCGCTAGCTTCTTGTCTGTCTTGTAGACCTTGGTGAGCTTGTCAATGCAGACCACCAAGGGGAGGTGGGTCGGCTCCTCCTCGATGCCCCGTGTCTCCTCTGCCATGAGAGCGGGATGGTGAGGAGCCAGGGGGTTGCAGGGAAGCCGGGCTTGGAGTGGGGTCCCCCAGGGGATGAACCTCCCTGCCTCCATCCCATAGTGGCTGTGCTGGCTCGTGGCCCCTTTCCCTCTGCTTCTCGTCAGCTTCCCCCCTCCCACACCACGGGCAGCACCTCCCAGACCAGCAGCACCTGGCCCAGGATCCTGCCCTGACAAGAGGACACACAGGGGTCCATGCAGGACCCTGCAGCAGAGCCAGGGCCATCCCCAGGCCACCCCCGCCGCCCCTGCCTGCCCTCACCCAGCCTCCGGCTCTCCATGGCACAGGCCTGATCCTCCTCCATGATGCTGAGGCGGGTGGTACGGGACCAGGGCCAGGTCCACTCCCAGGTCTCCACTCGCCCGTTGCCTAGCCAGTAGGACTTCTGGAAGGGGAAGTACCAGGGCCGCGGCAAGCCGAACATGCCTGCAAGCACAACCCCTACAGAGTCAGGGCAAACCCTACAGCCGTGTCCACGCAGAAGCCAGCCAAGGGCCGGGGCAGAGCTCAGCATGGGTACGGGCACAGACATGGGCTTGGAAGTCCTCAGCTCAGGGACATCACTGCGGGGTGCAGGCTGCAAGCGCCCTGGCCAACTGGCCTCAGGGCAATGCTACTGGGCTGTGCAAGGAAGCAAAGTCCTTTGGGCTTTGGGTTGGGCCTGGCGCACGTCGGTTTTACTAGGAAAGCAAAGGAAGCAGGTGAGACCCCTCCCCAAGTAGGCGATAAGCCATGGACACCTTGCTTTGCTACAGTTGGCCAGTGAACTGAGATGGGACTGAAGATCTTCAAGGAACCCCAACAAGACACACGCAGGGGACCCTGAATGCATGTTGTGCCAAATCCCGCCATGTCAGGGGTGAGCACCACCAGGAACCAGCAGCGTCCCCAGCAAGGAGGCTCCCATAAGATCACGTACCTGGGTGCACGGCCTCAATGTACCACGTGAGCACCCCGTACACCACAGCATCCACAATCAGCATCATCATGGACAGCAGGAGATTGAAGTCGTCTCCTTCCACGGGCGACTGGCTGAAAGTGTGCCACTGGATGCCCACGCCGGCCACCTCGTACAGCGCAAAGTACTTGGAGCCCAGCCCAAAGGCCGTGGTGGACATGAGGGACTGTGGAGAGGTGGAGGGAAGGGAAGGGGTTGTCAGCAGGAACCACAGGCCAGCTCTGGAGGAACAGGTTGGAACAGATTCCAACCCAGTGCTGCCCCACCCAGCCCCGTGGACATGGTCCCTTCCCTGGGAGGCACCAAACCTTCTGGAGATGCCTCCAAAGCCCCATGGGGAGTTGGTTCATGCAGGCAGAGGTTCACTCAGGGCTTGGTGACAGCTTGGTGGCTGTGTACTGGACATGGGGTGCCTGGGGCAAACCTGGGGCCAAGCACCTCCCCAGCAGCCGTAGCCAACTCACCGCGATGCACTTCTCAAAGGCTGTGATCTTGTCATGCGCCACCTCCTCCCGGATGGCCACATACATGTAGGGCACGTAGCTGAGGAAATAGATGATGCCGCCGCAGGCAGAGGCCAGCTTAGCCTTGGAGTAGAGCACGGACACCAGGAAGCTGCAGGGAGGACAGTGTCACCTCAGATCCCACCCCATCAGGGCTTTCCCCACACCGTCTGATTTTGTTGGTGTTGAGGTGATAAATTGGTCCCTCAGATCAGCTGCTGGGGGACCTGTGCCCCTCCACTGGCTCTCACATACACAGCTCCCAGTACCCTCACCCCATAGCACAAGGACCCCCACGCTGCCCATGCCCCCTCACCCCATGGACTGGACCAGGCAGCTCACCAAAACATGATGGTGGCCACTGCGTAGATGGCGAGAAAGAGCCAGATGATGAGGACATCGCTGTGCATCAGGACCTTGCCATACTTCAGGATGGCGGTGAGTGCCGTGACTGAGATGGAGAGCTGGACGAAGCCGGTGATGAACCAAGCCACCCAATGCACCGCATTGTTCAATCCCATCATCTTCATCACCTGCAAGGCCGACGTTGCTCAGCGGGGCTGTCCCCTGCCCCGTGCATCACTGCTGCCTCCCTCGCTGGCAGCAACGGGCAGCACTGGGTGGTCTCTGGGGGCTGCTGGGAGTGGGCAGCCACAGCACCCCGGGCAGGGTGCCAGCGGGCTCAGCTCCCTCTGGTGCCGGGCAGGGCTTGTGCCAGGGACACTCAGAAGGACCAGCTCAGCCCAGAGATGTGGGATCTGTGCCCACCCCAACTCACACACCCTGGAGACATGGGGAAGGTGCCCACGGATGCAGCACAGAACTTAGAGCTCAGAGATGCCAGCTCCTCCGCAGGGATCTCTCCCACCATCCCCACCTCTTTCAGGCGATGCTCCTTCTCCGTCACAATGTGCTGGATCATCATGGCCACCGAGTAGACCCAGGAGATCACCATGCACAGGGGCATCATGTGTTCAATGACGAAGAGGAAGCTGGTGGAGTAGAGGAAGAGAGAGGAGAGCTGGATGGTGGCACCACTGCAGAGATCCAAGGAGACTCTGGGGCACAGAGCAGCAGAGGGGCTCTCCCACCACCTGGGGACAACCAGACCTCTAGTCCCGCAGCTCCTTAGTGCCCTGAAAGAGCTTCTCCGATGAGCCCATAGGACAATCTAGTGTCCTGGCTGTCAGGTCCTGGCAGACAGGCAGGCAGCAGCCATGGGCTCAGCCCGGTGCCCTGCCTACCTTGGTGTGGATTGGGCCCTATCGACCCTCCTGCCCTGGAGGGCTGGTGGGTCTGGGACTTCTCCATGTGCTTCCTCCAGACCACTGCGTTCAATAACCACTGGCAGACCCATGTGCCATCCATTTACCACGCTCCTCTTGTTCTCCCCAAGTCTTTCAGCCTCCAAGACACCCCACACCCACGAGTTCCTCACTTCAGCTACGAACTGGGCACAAAATCCTTCCCCTGCTTGCCTAGCCTGGTGGTCCAAGGAACAAGGCTTAACTGGTTGCTCATCACTCTCAATGTCACCAACCTCTCTCAGGCCCCCAAACTTTTCCCCTTTTCCTAGCTGAAGTGTCCTCACCTGCACAGGAGAAGAGGGAATGTCCTGCCCCTGCCCACCCTGCCCATGCAGGTATTACTCACTCATCCCGGGTATAACACGGATACGGGAACATCTGCACATAGTTGCCGGGCTCCACCACATCGTGGCCAACAAACGTGTTGATGAGGGCGCGCTCCATCATGTCTGGGGAGGAGGAGAGGCCAGGCTGAGCGGGCAGTGTGGGCAGGGGCTGGGGATGCAGGCAGCTGTGGCAGGGAGCTGGCACTCACCCTGGATCCAGACGAAGCCATAGAGGAAGTAGAAGCGCCCACCGGTGTTGGGGCCGGGCCGCCAGTATGCCCGCCGGATCTCGTTGGTCTTCTCCGTGAAGCTGGAGTTCTGCCGGATCTTGTACATGACGTGTGGGGGCAGCGAGCCATCCCTGTTGGTCTGGAAGATGACACCTGTGGGCAGCAGGAGAGGCAGGGAGCCCGCTGGCACCACGGGAGACGGCCACACCATCCGTCCCGCAGCAAGGGACACGGAGGGGTTCAGCATGTCCCAGCCAAGGGCACCAGGAGGGCTGCCATGGATGAAGAGGGTGGGCACAGCCCCGGCATGGGATGCGAGGGCACAAGGACAGCAGGCAGTGGTGGTGGCGGTGGGAGAGCCAGGACAGCGGCAGGGTGCTGTGGCCAGCAGGGCTCGGCCAGGGACAGAAGATGGGTACTGGGAGATGCTTGGTTTGCTCATCCACCCAACACATACACCAAGGGAGCCACGTCCCAAAGCCAGTGGCACAGCTGGAGAAGGACATGGTTTCGGGGACCCCTGCGAGGGGCTGGTTCCAGGGACATACTGGCAAAGACCGTGACATTGTCCTGGTAAGCCTGGTTCAGCGTGTAGTTGACAATGCTCTCCTCATCCGGGAAGCCTTTGAAGATGTCCACGCTGACCTAGTGGGAGGGGAAGGCCAGTGATACCCCAGTGTCCCGATGGGTCCAGCACACAGACCCTGCACACAGTGCAGCATGTGTCACCCACAGCCACCCCGTGAGCACCCGAACCCAACGGTGGATGGGCACCTCCATCCACCTCAAAGCTCCTGACACTGCAGAAGCCACTATCTCCTCCAGAGCTCCCGTCTCATGGCCTTGAGGATGTCTGAGCAGACCTGACCCCTCTTCAGCCCCACAGAGCCCAGCTGCGGGCAGCGGGTGCTGCTCCAGCACCCAGGTTCCCACAGGTGGGCACAACCTCACCTTGGCCATGAAATGGACCCAGCCGCAGGCAGCATTGTCGATGGTGTCCATCTGCTGGAGCAGGATGCTGGCGTTGGGCAGGGAGAAATTGCCATTGAGGAAGTTGTGGAGAACATCACTGTCGGAAACATTCAGGATCTCTGGGTGCTTGTGGAGGTCAGCAGTGAACTGGGACAGAGATGGAGATACGAGGGGGAGAAGTTAGGGTGTGCCCTGCCTCTCAGCCCCCCATCCTCCCCATGGACACAGACAGGACCCAACGTTCCTCCTGGGACCAGGGAACAGCATCCACCCTGCGCCGGGAACCAGCCTGATCCCCACAAGAACAGGGTGGGCACCCAGGAGCACCTGAGAGCTTCACATGAAGAAGCTCCGAGGTGCCTTGGGGCAGGACACCCCCTTCCCACCCCCGGGGCCGTAAAGCCCCGGCAGACTTGCTCCCCACCGCACTACCCTACCTGCTGGAGCCAGCGGATGCGCCTCTGCAACCTGCCCTCCTCCAGGTAGGCACGGATCTCGGGGGAAATGTTCAGCCACGCCTTGGCATAGTGGGTGACATTGCCCACGAAGGCGAAGGTCTCGTTGGCCTGGGGGGCGAGGAAGGTGACACGGCAGGAAGAGGCAGGGTCCCCCCTGCTCTCCGGGATGGCTAGCAGCCATGGAGGTATCTGCCCACCTCCCAGTGGGCACTGCCACCCTAACAGGGGCCAGGGCAGCTGCCTGCTTCTGGCAGTGCCGGCTGCTTCCCCCCGCTCAGCCCCGGCACCGCTGAGCCCCTCTGGGCAAGGAGGTCCCTGCGGAGCGGGGCTGGCGGGAGGGGAAGGATGGGGGTCCTGACCTCCGCACCCTCACCTTCAGGATGACCTTGTCCACTTCAGTGCCCACAGGTGCATACAGGATTTTGGGGTTGCTGGTCATGAGATGCACGAGGAGGCCCAGGTTTCGCTGCTCCTTGCTGGTGAAGCCCAGCGAGCTCATGTTGCCCTGCTTCAGCGCCTCGGGCTCAATCGTCCTGCAAAGGGGGTTCAGGCTGCCAACTCCATTCCCAGCCCCAGCGCCCCTCACAGCGGGGAGCCCCCACCCCTGCCCGGGAGGGAGGATTTCACACTGACTCCCACTGCAGCGCGGTGCTGGCACAGCGCTGCCCGGCACAGGGAGCTTTCCCCCCGGCTGCGACACAAGGATGCGGCGCTGCATCCATCTCCCGCATGCTCAGCGAGGGACGACGGGGCCCCTTGGCTGCTGGCAGAGGCAGGGTGCTCTCTCCCACAGCCCCGTCCTGACCAGGGAGCACCTGGACCAGGCACCGGCTGTTTGCTGGGGGGTCCTACCGGTTGTTGCCGCAGAGGATGGGTTGCAGCCCAGCCCAGAGCTGCACGAATGCAGAGAACTGCCCCTGGGGGTTGTCGCTGCCAGCCGAGGCTCCCCCGGCACCTTCCTCCTCTGCCGTGGCATTGCTGGCCGTGGTGTTGGTGCCAGCCCAGCCGGTGCTGTTGGCAGTGGGCAGCGGGGCCTTGCTGGCACAGGCTCCCCTGGGCAGCAGCTTGGCCAGCGCCGAGAGGATGTCCACATCGCGGAGAACTTTCTCCATCTCCACCAGGTCGTCCAGGAGGGCGTGGAGGCGGTGCTGGGCGGCTGTGCTGTTCACTTTGTCCAGTTTCAGCTGCAAGAACGAGTGGGCAAGGGGTTACCTGCAGCTGGGGCTCCCTGCTCGCCAGCGGGAGGGGACCAAGGGGGACCCCAAGCAGTGGCATGTCCATGGTCCCAGGCTCATTGCCGTGCATCCACGGCTACCAGGCAGCAGGAATGCAGGCAAATGCTGGCAGGGTCCTGCTGGGGGACACAAGATGTCCCTCAGGCAGGAAGGGTGGTCCTCTGTGACTGCAATGTCACATCAGACTCAGGAGGGACGAGGAGGGGTACCTCAGAGCCAGCCTTGAGGAGCTGTGCGACCAGGGACATTGCCTGTCCTGGGGTGAGGAGCCTGCGGGGACATACTTGGAGGATGCTGGGGACACCCAGCCCCATCCAACGGGCAGCATCCGAGCTGGTGGGTGGGGGGTGCCCATGTGGGGTAAAAGGGTGATCAGAAGGGGCCGGGCCATGTAACAGAGTCCCCTGTCCCCACACATCCCCTGGTGAGTAGGGAAAGTCTGGCCAGGACTTGGCCGTGCCCCAGAGCCCACCGCACGGCCGGTGGGAGGCACGTCCCGCAGCCCTGCACTCACCCTGCTGACAATCTTCGGGGTGTCCAGCTGGTCTTGGAGCTCGGCGGCCAGCTGGGCGAAGCGCTCGCGGCGGGCGGCCCGGCTGCCGTTGCAGGCCAACGTCCGGTACGCCTGCAGCAGCGGCTGCTGCCCGGGGGCCACGCGCAGGAGGCGGCGCAGCACGTCCGGGCTCTGCTCGCACGTCAGCTGCTCCAGCACCGGCCCGGTGAAGAGGACACCCTGCAGAGCAGGGAGCCATGCGGGCGCAGCCCCGGGCACAGGGACGCTGCGACGGCGCCTGCCCTGGTAGAGCAGCTGCCCGTGCACCCCAGTTCACCCCACGAGGCGCTCACCTCCATCTCGGTGACGAAGGCCTGGGGGCTGTTGGAAGCAGCGGGTGCCGGGGCAGCGCTGGCAAGGCCCAGGGCCTGGGAGAGCAGGCGGAGCAGCGCCGGCCGGCGAGGGGCTGCCGCAGGGTCCCGCAGCGCCCTGTGGACCAGCCCTTCCCGCAGGCTCCTCCAGCTGCTGGGGAGGCTCTTCTGCAAGGGGAGCAACGGGGGTGGCTGGTGATGTGGGGGCTCCCCAGGGTCCCCCTCCATGTGCCCCCCCAAGCACACGTGAATGGCCCCACAGCACCCACATCCCCGGTCTCCATGGGGAGGGGAAGAAAAGGGGATGTGCAGATGGGGGAAGCACTGCAGCCCAGCCACAGGAGGGAACAATCTCCCCCGCTCCCTTCACAGCCACCATCCAGGCAGTGCCAAAACCCACTGCAATGGGAAACCGAGGCACAGGCACTGGTGTGCCTCAAAGCACTGGAGGAACCGGTGGCAGTACCAGGATGGGACCCAGCCATCCCTGCTGCTGCTCTGGCCACCTGACAGAGTCCCATCACATCCCTTCTGTGGCATGGACAACCCCAGAGCGCCCGTGGAGGGGACACAAAGGACGAGCCCACCATGTCTCCCACACTTGGCACCGCTCCTCACCTCCAGCTGCATCATCTTCTCACCGGGGCCAAACCCATCCCACAGGTCTCGCTCATGGGTCTCATCAGGTGCCAAAGGAAAGGAACCAAAAAACAGGCGGTACACCTGCACCGGGGACGGGACAGGGCTGCCGAGCACGCCGGGAGCGGAGGCACCCATCTGCCCAGCAATGCCCCAGCACGGGGTGGCAGGGCAGGATGAGTCCTGGCAAGGTCCCTGCTGATGCCCACCCTGGGAGTCTGGTGGTCAGGGCTATCTGGGTCGGACGTGCCCATTTGCTGGGACAGTGCAGACCCCTGCAAAGCTCAGCCCTGCAGCGCCGTGCGGTCACCCACCTCCCGCAGGTCATCACCCACCTCCCGCAGGTCATCACCCACCTCCCGCAGGTCAATGCTGGAGCCCAGGAGCAGCTCGGCCGTGCTGTTGGGGAGGGACAGGTTCTGCATCAGGAAGCGGTGCAGCTCGCCCCGGTCCTTGGCTGCCCACGCCAGCGTGAAGCCGGATCCTGGCAGGGAGCAGGGCAGGGGGGTCAGAGCAGCCCACCAGCGGCGGGGACATGGCACGGCCCCACACCGGGACATATCACAGCTGGCCCTGCCCGGCACACAGCGATGTGGGACAGTGACGGAGCACTGCCACACGCCATGACATCACTGGGTGCCTGGCAGGTGGGCATCTCCATCCCTGCCTGTGCAGGCAGCAGGGGGGCAGGTAGGACACAGCCTACCTGCTCGATTGCTGAAGTGGGTCTCCATGGAGCTGGGCTCGCTGCTGCTGAGTGCCTCCAGGCGCCGGCGCAGCGACTCCAGCTCCTCCTCCAGCCCCGGGTGCTGCGGGTCAAAGAGGCTGCTCTGCTCCACCACTTCGCTGAGGTGCTCCAGGAGCTGCGTCACCCTGCGAGAGCCCAGCACCGCCACAGCTTCAGGGACACCTTCCGCAGAGCTCTGGGGGGGGGGGGACGAGCCCCTCGGGTACACAGGGCAGCAGTGCTGCCTGCCACGGGGCACTGCCGCCCCGGGAGCTCCCCTCGCCTGCGCACCAAATCCGCCACGCGAGGGGCGCAGAGGAGAGCCACAGAGCCTCGAGGTGTCACCAGGGGCCACCTCTGTCCTCCTCCCAGCACCGGGCACCCGGGAGCCCACGGGGGAACGGGCTGAGATGTCCCCTGCACCCCGGGGACATGGCGCTCTGCACCCAAGCACTCTGGGGGACACAGGCTTGTGCCGGTGTGGGAAGGGGCGGGCTGTGCGTGGGAGCGTGTGGGAGCACGCGGGGCAGGAGGAGGAAGCACACGGGGAGGGCACGACTCACGTGGAGTTGGAGTACTGCAGGAAGCCGAACTCGTCGCGCTGGCCATCAGGGCACAGGGACTGCATGACAGGCAGGATCCCGGCCGAGGTGAGCGGAGCCGCCGTGTAGAAAGCTGGAGCCAGCACGGGGGCACAGAAGAGGCCAGGGAAGGTGTGGGCAGGGAGGGAAGAGGCGGGGGGAGGCAGGGGGCCACCGGAGAGACAGACACTCAGTTCAGAGAAGCACGCGCTGGGCCTTGCGAGCCCCGCAGGAGGCTGGCAGCCAAGGTCAGAAGTCTGCAGCTTTCCCACCGAGGCTGTCCCCAGCTGGTGGCAGCTCCTGCCACCCTGGATCCTGCCCTCTTGCCCCTGCCCACTCCCCCCTGGGTGACGGATCCCCAGGACAATGCCGACTTCTGCCACTTGCCCCCAGGATGGCCGCCAACCTCCCCCGGCCTCTCGGCCCCTCTTGTTAGTAACCTCAGAGGCATCACCGGATCTCCAGAGGAAGAGGAGGAGGAGGAAGAATACAATGGGGAAAATAGAGTTGTCACCCACAGCTCCCTGAGGCCCTGCCTCCCCCTTGCCCGGCTGCCCCGAAGTGTGGCTGCTGGAGGTGGGTGGACATGGAGACACGGTGGGGGGAAATGGAAGAAACGAGGAGCAGCAAGGGGACAGCAAACCTTCCCTCCCTCTGCCGGCACCGAGCCATCGTTCCTGTCCTGTCGGGGTCTTTCCACGTCCTCCCCAGGGCAGGGAAAGCCCCGAAGGGCCCGAAGGGGACCAGTGGTTGTCACTGGGCAGTGCTGGGCAGGGACCCTGCTCTCACCCCCCTGGCCAGCGTCCCCGTGGTTAGAGGCAGGTCAGTGCTGTTAGCACGGCCGCGACGGGCAGGGGCTGGTGAAGATGGGCTTCTGGCAGGGACAAGGGACAGCCCAGGGCAGGCAGGCGTCCTTTAGCATGGGATGAGCCAGCCTGCTGAGGTGGTGGGACAGACGACTGTGGCCATGCCACGCTTTGGTGACAAAACCAGCACAAGGGTGGCACCTTGCAGGCCTCTGGGCTCCTCGTAGTGCCACGTCCTGGCTCGTCCCAGCTGCAAGGGGCCAGGACAGGGAGCCAGTGGTGGTACAAGGGAGGGAGCTATCTCCAAACCCTTGGGGAGCAGCCCGGGGGGCACACGGGCAAGACTGGGTGACCACAGGCCACCAGATGGGTGCCAGCACCCAGCAGGGTCTGCGCAGAAGGGAGTCGAGAAGGAGCAGAACGAGCCTCCACCTGGCCTAGAGAGCCCGGGGAGCCGGGGACATCGCTGCCAGTGGCCCCAGCGCCTGGGGAACCTGGCACCAACCCAGTGGGGACACCACCAACCCAGTGGGGACACCACCAACCCAGTGGGGACACCACCATGGGCTGGTCCTGGCTGGGCAGCCCCCAGGGAGGAGCAGGCAGGGGCCCGGCTGTGCTGCCCAAGCTCATCTTCACCAGCCGCAGAGGAAGGAGACGGGGTTACAGAGGTGTAGATTAGGCCAGAGTGAGTTGATCCAAATCGGGCTCTTTCTCCCCAAAATACGTGGCTGGCACAGGCAGGGGAAGAGGGGGGAGGCACCCACCCACCCCACCAACTTACAGACTGGCGCATGCAGTAGAGGCATGGAGGGCAGGCGGGCAGGGGAGATGATGGGAAAGAAAAAGAAAACATGAGCAAAAAGAAAGAAAAAACAAACCAAAAAAAACCACACAACACAGAGCGCACATCATCGCCAGGGCAGGAACCAGGGCAGTGCCCGTCACCACCCGCAGCCAGACCCGCACTCGCAGCTGGGCTCTCCCTCGCTGGCACACGCTGAAACACAGGCTTGGACCATCGTTACACCAGGTTACCGCTGCCGCCAGCTCCCAGCATCTCCCCCGGCCCCACGCCACCCGTGTAAGGGCACCCACCAGGGTGGGCATCCCACAGGGGGGCAGGATGCCACACGGAGCCCTGGCGAGCCGGCAGCTCCGCTCTGCCGCCTCCTCCCAGCGGCACAGCCCGTGGACACCGGCACCCGCAGCCCTGTCCAGAGCTCCGGCTGCACATCTCCAGGAGCCCCCAGCTCCGGTCCCATCAATTTGTCACCTTGCCAGGGCCACAGAGCCCCCCCACAGCCAGGCACACAGGGCTCCAGACAGCACACCTTCCCCCCCAGCACCGCAAGGAGCTGGGGAGCCCTTCCCAGCGCCACCCCAGCTGCTCCTCGAGCTCTCCGG
>VXBL01010514.1:218418-230492 GCA_013400195.1 Aramus guarauna
CCGGCCCGGCCCGGCCCGGCCTTGCGCAGCACCGCCCCCGGTCCGGGGCCGCCCCCCGCCACCGCCCCTTAAAGGCACCGCTGGGCCGCGGGCGCTCCGCCAGCACTGCCCGGCCCGGCCCGGGGCAGGGCCTCGGGGCCCAGCCCAGCCCAGCCCAGCCCAGCCCGCTCCGCGGCGGCTTTGCCGGGCCCAGAGGGCACCGTAGTCCCGCCCAGGCCCCCCGGGATTTGCCGCCGGGCGGGCTGGTGCAACCGGCTCCTCCGGGGGAAACTGAGGCCCCGACCCCCCGGGGCATTGGCGGGGGGGGCCCGGCGGCACCCGGTCTCCCCGGGTATGGCCTGTCCGGGAGCAGGGCTCCTGCCCCGGGGAGGGGCCGGGTTGGGGAAACCCTCGGTCCCCAGGAGCTGCCCCTGCTCCAGGCAGAGGGTCACCCCGCTGAGCCTCTCCTCCCTCCTTGCCCCTCCAGGACTTGCTTCAGGAGAGCAAGTGGCTTCGGAGGTCAGCGTGCCAGGGAGGTGGTGCTGTCCCCAGACCACGCCAGGTGCTGCCTGCCCTGCTCGGGCCCCACTGCCCGCAGCTCCTGCCCAGTCCATCCCACGGACAGGTGGTGGGGTGTCCATTGTGTTCTTGGAGGGGACCAACCTGCCTGCAACAAGCTGTACCCCCAGTCCGGCTGTGACTCCAAGGCTGGGAAGGAAGCCCTCAGCAGCAGTATTAGCACCGAACTAGGCCAGCTCTCTGTCCGTCCATCCATCCATCCTTTCCCTCTCTCCCTCTTTCCATTCCTCTGGTTCTCTTCATTTCAGGACCTGTCCCTCTCCCCGCCAGCTGTCCATAGCCACCTTTCTCCTTCACCCCCTGTCCTCTCCTCTCCTGCAGCTATCTTCAACCATCTCTGTCTCCACGCTGCTGCCAGGGCCAAGCACGACCGGGAGCTGTGAATAACTCGTTTTGCTGCCCCAGCACCAAGCGGTGTTGCCAAGGGTGACTGTGTTTGGGGCAGGCTCTGCGACAGCTGCCCGGGCACTGACAAAAGCTCCCCTTGTCCCACCACAAAGTGCCATTATTCAAAAAACTTCTGGATGAAACATTGTGCTGAGGTGAGTGAGGGCAAGGGATGCCTGGGGGAACGCGTTGCCCTGCTCCGTGCCTGGGGGAGGGCGGCTGTTTTGGAAGGGCTGGGGGGTGTGCGGGCAGCAGAGCACCAAGAGGAGCTGGGCAGGGGTGGCCAGGGCTGGCTCGACACCTTTCCACCTGCGCCCTGCCAGCAGGAGTAATACAGGGGCAGCTGCACCGGGATGAAGGACCCCGAGGTTTGCTGGTGTTTCTCCAGTTTTGAAATACCAGAGATATCTGGTATCCAGGTAAGCCGTGCTGCGGGGTTCAGCCAAGGTCCAGCCCCAGACTTTGTTCCAGCAGCAGTCCCCAGGGAAGGAGGGACGCATGCACCCTTTGCTCCTCCCAGGGGACTGCATGTAGTCTGTCTGTCCCCAGCGTCTGCTGGAAACACCTTGAAAAACCCCCTGCCCTGCAGCAGAGGGGGTCCCCAGCTCGGAGGGGCGCAGTGGAGGGGGTCATGGGTGGGGCTGTGGGCAATGTAGGCTCAAAGCCCTGACCTGGGTCTCCCGCTTCCCTCCCTCCTGCTGCCCCCGGGTGGGTCTTGGTGAGCTTTGCAGCTCCTCTTCTGCTCGGCATGACCACGAAACCCCACAAAGGGCCAGCAAGAGCAGTATGCCGTGCGGCAGCACCGCCCCAAGGACCTGGTGCAGTCTGGCGTTAGCCCTTGCCCTGTGCTGGTGCAGTCTGGGGTTATCCAACGGTCCCATGGGGACTTCTGCCCAGCACACCCGGGCAGAGCTGGCCCTGGCTCTCAGTCAGGCTTTGAGCCTCAAGCGCCCGTGCTGCCACGTGCCTGGGCCGTGGGGGTCAAGGTGCCTGGACCCACCAGCTGCAAGTACCCCCCAGGGCATCACCCCTCTGCTGGGGTGTCATGGGGCGGCACCCGGGGGTGACAGCTACAAGTGCTGGGAAAAAGCTCCCTCCTGCTCCACCATCCATCCTGCATCCCCAGTGGAAACCTTGTGGCTGCTGCTGTCCCCAACGCTGTCCTCTGCGGAGGGGAACGGCCCTGTCCCCCCTGTCCCCAGGGCTGTGCTGAGGGAGATGGGGACAGCAGCGGGGACGATGCTGGCAGCTCCAGCTGGGCAGGGAGCGCTGCCGGCAGCCGGTGGGACTGGGGCAGGCCGGACTGGGAACAGTGCTGTGCAGCGCCCGGTACCTGGGCTCTTAATCACACAGAAGATCAACCACAGAAAGAGGGTGAGAAAACATAACAGGAAACAGAGGGCATATCTGGGGAGGAAAAAACACCCAACCTCAGAGCTGCAGTTGGCCTCTGAGGTCTCGCAGGGTGACAGTGAAACCACAGAGCCCGCTACGCCCTGGCACAGGGCTGTGCTCAGCAACTGCCCAGCGCCTGGCCTTGCACCAGTGCTGTGGCCATCCTTGCTCCCGGGATCCGGGCAGCCGGCGGGAGCAAGGTGGTGGGTGCAGACCCCAAGGGTGCTTGAGCAGCCCGAGAACCGCCAGGGAGTGGCTTGGGGTCCCACACCCAGCTCTGTGTGCTCCAGGGACAGCGCTGCGTGCCTCGGGGCTCCCCTCCCTGCCTCAGTTTCCCCATCTCTTTTCCCTTGCCAGGGCTTTCGGGAAGACTTGGTGCCCAGACAGCAATGCCAGCAAAGACAACAACTGGGCGTGTGGCCAGACTGGGACGGGGCAGGTCTGGACACAGGAGACAGCTCTCTGTGCGGAGGCAGCCGGGGCACACACGTGCCCACTTCCCCTTTTGGCAGAAAGTGTCCCAGGCGGGGCAGGTGCCCCGGGCTTGGTGGCACTGAGGAGCTGCTGGTCCCACCTTAACTGATGGTCTCAAGATGAGTCAGTGGGACCCAAATTCGGGCTGGCATCCTGTTTTCAACCAGGCTGCAGGTGGCACATGGGAGGCACCTCGGCAAAGCTGAGGGCAGGGCCCTGCCTGCACCCTTCCTGGTGCGGGCAGGGCATTCGAACCCCCAACACACACGCCCGGGCAAGGCACCTGCTCCTTCCCAGCACCGGCCAAGAGGGAATCGCCTGTGGCCCTGGGTGGCAGTGCCAGGCTGAGCCTCTGGCGCTGATGCCCCTCTCCATGGCTGGCAGCAAACGCCGAGGAAGCGCCCGGTTCCAGTCCAAGCCGAATGAGCATCTCGCTGCTTGGCTGCTCCTGGGTGACTTCAGAGGGAGCTGTGCGTGCAGCTGGACCCGACAGTCCTGCTTTTGATTATAATAATAGTAGTAATCAAAATAACGATGCTGATGTATTAGTGGTCTCAGTCTTAAAAATGATGATGTATTAGTGGTCTCAGTCTCAGTATGGGTGTTTGTGGGGTGGGCTTTGGCACAAAGCTGCCAGCCAGAGCTGCCCCGTGGGCTCCGCACAGCCCCGCCACGGCTTTGGCAGACCGCTGTGCCGACAGGAGTGCCGCAGGCAGAGCAGTGCGCCAGGGCTCAGGACCCTGCCTCCACCCTGCCCACCCCCCCACCCCAGGACTGGGTGCCCAAGGACAGGGTGGGTTGCAGGGCTCAGCGTGGATCTGGGCTCTCTACCCACTGTCCCCTCTTCCATGCCACCCTGTGCCTCCTCCCTGTCCGCTGGCACCTCTCTGCCACGGGGGCAGGAACCCAGGAATTGAGCCAGGGAAGGTGGCCAGTGTGGGCATGGACCCAGTCCCCACCGGCTTGGGAAAGGACCCTCCGACACTATGGGGAGTGCTGGAGAGCCCTGGTGCAGTGCAGGGACACGAGGCCATCCCACAAACCCCAAACCGGGGACGGGTGCCTTGGAAAACTGCGGCCCAACCAGGATATGGGGGCTCTGGCTGGCGGCTGGGACAGGAGCGGCGCTTGGCGGCAAGGAGCCATGCTTTGGGCTCGGCTTCAAACCTGGCACCTGGGAAACCCCTTTGGGGGACTGAAATCCCACGTGGGGCCACACACACCTTCTCCGAGGAGTCGCAGCCATGCTGGAGGGTGGCGGGGGAAGCGCAGGGGAAGAGGCAGGGTGCAGGGGCCCAGAGCTGTGAGCAGCGGGAGCCTTTCGGGGGGGTTGGGGTACGGCACTGCTGTGGGACAGCACCTGCCATGGGGCACGCACCAGGCAACAGTGTCCCAGCCCGGCACGGGTGTGCACCTAGCCTTGCGCAGCACCCAGCCATGGGACACGCACACAGCCATAGGGCACCCTCTCAGCTATGGGGTATGCGTGACCCATGAGGCACCCATCTGCTATGGGGCATCCACCCAGCCATGGGTGCCCACTCAGCCAGAGGGCACCCACCCAGCTGTGGGGCATCCACCTCGCCATTGAGGGACCCGCCCAGCCACGGGGCACCCGCTCAGCTATGGGGCACCAACCCAGCCATGGGGCACCCACCCTGCCACGGGCATGCACCCGCCCCTGGGGCACACACCCAGCTGTGGGTCACGTCGCTGCCAGCGCAGCGCAGGGGAAGTGCTGGAGTGGGCTGTGCCAGCCACTGCACCCAGCAGGAAGGACCTGCTGTGGGGCCGGGACAAGGCAAAACCGCAGAAAAGAGGAAGCCCACGAGTGCCCCAGCCCAGCGGCAGCAGCTGTCTGGGCAGAGGCACGCAGGCACCTTGCACGTCGCTGTGCCAGCGCTTCCCTGGTAAGTCTGAGCTCAGCACCGCTGCCCACCATGGGGAGAGGGGCTGAGAAACGGGTGGGCTCCTGGCACTGCCAGCGCAGGGTGTCCCCTCCCAGAGCACCCTCAAAATGGGGGCAGCATCCCCGCTGCCGGGGTCTGGCGGGCAGAGGGACCCAAAGCACCGGAGTGCGGGGCAGGGAGCTGGCAACGCTTTCCCGACCCTCCCCGCTTCAGATGTCAGCTTTTTCTGGAGCCTAAACTTAGCTGGTGTATTTTAGCAGGACAGACGGAGAGGGCCAAGGCAGGGAAGGGATTTTTTTTTTGCTGCAAAGCTGCAGCGGCTGGGGTGGGAAAGCAGGGTACCACTTTCCAGGAGGCTCAAAAATCGCAGAGGAACTGGCACAGCCCTGGCCAGCAGCAGGGCTCGGGCAGCCAACGCGTTTTCAGAGGTTGCCTCGAAAGGGAAACCACCTTTGGTGCCGAACGCCGTGGGTGGCCTGTGGGCATTGAGCCCTGCACCTGGGACCGATTGCTCCTGGGTGGGCTCGAGCTGGTGGCCGGTCCCCAGCCCAGCCAAGGGTCCCCCCCCACCGCCCCCACCGCTGCTCGCTGTTACCACTGGCTGAGGTGCAGCGGAGGCCCGAGGCAGGCAGATGGGCGCTGGGGTGGGGTGAGCAGCTTGCGGCCAGGATTCCCACGTGCGGAGCCCTACCGGCAGCAGCCCCAAATGGCTCCCTGCCTGCGCTGCTCTGCCTGCCCTGCCCGCGCAGCACTGGCCATCTCTGAGAGCCCGAAAGTAGAATATGAGTATTCGGGGTACTGAGGCTGCAAGTTCCCAACCCGCTGGGGCTCCCCGTGGCCTTGGTGGCTGGGGAGAGCCCCCCGAGCCTGGGGAGAGCCGGGCCATTGCTGCAGGTGGGTGCAGGGGTGAGGGGGCACTTCTCAGGCAGGACACTCCAGTCTGGATCTGAGCGGGGGTTTGGACTTCCCAGTCACTCCCAGGGACACCCCAGTTCAGAGGTGGGGCCTCGCCATGGGATTATTGAGACAGGACCTGGGGTGTTCCTCCTCGCCCTTTGGTGCGTGGCCCCATCCTGCCGAGCCCCAGGCACCTTTCTTCCAAGCCTGGCTGTGGCAAGGCTGGCTGCAATTCAGGCTTCACCCGCCCCAGGCAAAGCAAGAAGGGTGGCTGTTTGTCAGGTGGGGAAACTGAGGCATGGAGCAAGTCTCAAGGACCACATCCCTCGTGCATGTGCCGGGGAGCGGCGTTAGGCAGTTGGGGTGGGGGGACGGGTGCCTGCTGCCCATCGGCTCCGTGCCCGCCCCCCCGGCAGCTTCCCTGCTTGTCCCAGTGATGGGGACACTGGGGACTGCAGGAGGGTCACACAAAAGCCACCGTAGGGTGACACCAGATGCGCTGGGGATCCTGGGGGTATGGGGGCCAGCAGAGGGGCCGGGGTGATGCTAGGTCCCAGGTTTCACGGGAAAGCCCTTTCTCCATCCCCTCCAGCCCCAGAGCCTCCCCACCACCCCTCTCTCCCAGCAAGCTGAGCTGACGGCCCTTGGTGGCCTTTCCTCTCTCCCAGGTGTCAGCTCTGTCACCCGAGAAGGTGACAGCCGGCCTGGCAGCAATGTCCTGGGTATCGCCACTGCCACGGCTGCCGTGGGGCCGGCCCGGCGTGAAGGCGGTGGTCGCAGCCGGGGTGTTTGCAACCACCCTCTGGAACCTGAGGTGCTTCCTCAACCCCTCTGAGGTCTCCAGAGAAGCCCCCAAGCACACTGAGCCGCTGGTGGTCCTGGTGTGGGAATGGCCCTCGAAGCAGGTCCCCAACATCAGCGGGGACGTTTGCCATGAGCTGTACGGCATTGCGGGCTGCTGGCTCACCACAGAGCGGCAGTTGCTGGGCCGGGCGGACGTGGTGGTGTTCCCCCACCCCAGACTCCAGCCCGGCAGGGACAGGCTGCCCAAGGAGAGGCCACTGGGGCAGAACTGGGTGTGGGTCTCCCTGGAGTCCCCCTCCAACACTAAAGCTCTAGCAGGATGGAAACAGACCTTCAACTGGGTGATGACTTACAGACGGGACTCTGACATCTTTATTCCCTACGGCAAGCTTGTGCCCAACCGGTCAGCTACCGTGAACATCCCGGTGAAGACCAACTTGGTGTCCTGGGTTATCAGCAACTACCACAGAACTCAGAAAAGAGCTGAAGTCTACAAAAATCTCTCCAGGTACCTCCATGTGAATGTATATGGCAAAGCAAACAAAAAGCCACTCTGCAAGGACTGCCTCTTGCCAACGACATCCAAGTCCAAGTTCTACCTGGCCTTTGAGAACTCCATCCACCAGGACTACATCACTGAGAAGCTCTGGAGGAACTCACTGATGGCCGGCACTGTGCCCGTGGTGCTGGGGCCTCCCCGGGCCAACTACGAGCAGTTTGTTCCTGCAGACTCCTTCATTCACGTCGATGACTTTGGTTCCCCGGCAGAGCTGGCCACCTTCCTGAAGACCATGAACTCCAGCCGCTACCGGCAGTTCTTTGCCTGGCAGAAGAGGTACAGCGTGAAGCTCTATGACGACTGGAGGGAGCGGATCTGCACCATCTGCACCGCCTACCCCAGCCTGCCCCGTGGCCGTGTCTATCCTGACCTGGAGAGCTGGTTCAACACCTAGCACAGGGCTGGGGTGTGCTGGGACCATCAGGGATGCACCCGGGCAGATGATACTGGGGTGGGGGAGCGTGGGGCACCCTCTTTCAGACCAGGACACGGGGCAGGGAGGGATGTGGGAGCCCAGCTGTTGCCACACTGGGACCTTGAGCAACTCCATGTGACTTACATTTCTTGCAAAATGGGACTAACCCTCCCCCAGACCTAACACTGACCTACCTCACCAGGGTGCTGACAGGACGAGAGGGTCCTTGGGAAATAAAGGACAGCGCTGCAGAAGCTCTGCCTGTGGCGTGGGGGCTGGTGGGTGGCTGAGGGCTCCTCAACCTTCCCCTGCGATCGCTCTGCCCCTCCCCACCCCCCCCAGCTCCTTCTGCTGCGTGGCGAAGCCCCGGTGGCAGAGGCCCCAGGTGGCTGAGCTGGAGGGGCTGAGCTCAGGGCACCCCGCAGCAGAGGCGGGGAGCACAGCTTCTGCTCCGCCACTTCCCAGCACAGCCCAGCAGCACCCGTTCCCCACACACCCCCTCTCGAATCGTAGGCGTCACCGTGCTAGTGAGGGCCGGCGGGACGCCAGATGCTCTCAAGAGCAATCTCAGCCTGCTCAGTGCAGGGCCGGGGCAGAGAGGGATGCTGTGGTTTGCTGCTCCCCTGCCGGCACGCCTGCCCTGCTGCGGCAGGAAGCCAGCGAGGTCGTGGCACCCAGAGCCTCGCAGCGAGCCCAGAGCAAAACCGGTCCCATGGGCACCCTGCGGCACCGGCAGCCCGGTCCGTGCGCCCTGGGCACTGCCAAGCCCCCGCGCATACCGCACCACCAGCACCCTGCAGTGCTGGGCCCCGTGCCACGCACACGCCGCGCCGTGGGCACCCTGCACTGAGCTCCCTGCACCGTGAGCACCCCGTACCACACGCTCACCCGGCAGTGTGCGCACCCTGCGCCATGGGCACCCCGCTGCCTGTGCGCTGCACGCCGGGTGCAGGCAATGCCCAGACACCCCAAGGGGAAGCACTCATCTGGGTTCAGTGGCGGATGTCAGGGTTGGGTGACAGGACCAGGGAGTGGGACACAACTGCTCCATCCGTGCCTTCCTCTGCACCCCTTGGCTCGGTGCCATCAAGCCCCGATACAAACAATTTATTTTGTCGCGGGTTTCCCCTGGTTTCCCCCACTGCAGCCCCAAAGTCATCCAACCCCACCCTTGCGTCCCCACGAGCTGCCTGCTGCCCTGCGGGACCAGCTCCCAGTGCCTGGAGTGCAGCGGGGCTCGGGCCCACGGTGACACCCACTCGGCGGAGGGGACATTCCTGCCCCAGGCTCCACTCGGCTGCATCCCCGGCCCGGCCCTCGCTGTGCTGCAGTGTGACGGGCACGCCACCCTCTTCCCATTCCTGTGCCTTCTGATTTCAGTCTCGTTTTGTCTTGAGGGTCAACTGAAAATGGAGCTGGAGGGGCTCTGAGCACCCGAGCACCCGTGGGCAGGGCTCTGAGCACCCGTGGGCAGGGCTCTGAGCACCCACGGGCAGGGCTCTGGGGCAGCAGGGTTTGGGGGTCCCACGGGGGGCTGGGGCTCCTGCCCGGCTGGCCTTTTGCTGAAGTGGAAAATCAGACAGGGGAAACATGGAGGGAAGCAAACCTCAGGGAGGCGACACCCTTCCCAGGCTTCCTGCCACCTCCTGCGCCGATCAGCAGCACCCCCAGCCCTCCCGCTCCCAAAGCATCAGGCAGCGAAGGGCGGCAGCTGCTGGGGGGCAGTTTCCAGCATGTGCTGTGCCCCCACTCTGCGGGCAGGCAGCGATGTGGCCCTGGGCACCCAGGCACTGGGGAGCAAGCAGGGACACAGGAGGAGCCAAGGGGATCCCTCCCCAAGGGGCTGGTCCCCAGCCCGGTGTGCACCCCAACCCTTCGCATGGTCCCCAAGTCCCCCACGGGCAGCTGCCTGCGGTGACCCTGCTCCTGCCTGGCCCGCGGGAGCAAGGCTGCAGCCAGCCCCGGAGAGCAAACCCCTCATTTACCCGCAGCTGAAAAAGGGACTTTTCAGAAGTTTGCCGACAGGCTCGGTCATTTCATTGCTTCCGCTCAGGGAAAATTCCCTCCGGGGCGCAGGCTGGTGGCACAGAGCCCATGGCACTGGAAAGCGAGGGGTCGTCCCCCAGACACTTGCTTCTCCTGGCTGGGCCTGCACCCCTGATCCCCACCAGCTCAGCCCCTGGTGCCCACCCGGACCCACCTGGCTCGGCCGGCACCACCCGGCTGCCTCGGCTGGACCACGCACATGGGAGCACCCCTCGCCCCCCCCGGTGCCAGACCGGCAGGCCCACGGCAAGGGCAGCCCAGGTTTCCGTTCCTCTCCCCTCTCCACCCTGGGGCTGGGAGCTGGGTGGCTCCTGGTACATCCCCGCCAGGTCCTTCCCCATCTACAGCATCTGCTGGAGCAGGCTGCAATGGAGACCCCGCTGCGCTCTCACCCTTCCCAAAAGCGGCTACAGAAAAAACAGCAGCTCAGATCGGGCGGAAGGTGACCCCTCGCCCCCCAATCCTGACCTGCTCTGCGATGGCACAGCTTCCACAAGCTGGCTGTCCCTCCAGGGCCAAGCTGCCACCACTCCTGGCGGTGGGTCGGGCTGCAGGCAGCCAAGAGCCAGGTGTTGCTGGTGTGATGGGGACACATCCACCCAAGTTGTGTGCACCAGTCCAGCCCCACCGTGTCCCCGCAGGCAGCCAAACCGGCCCCACTGGGCTGCCTGGCACTGTGCAGGAGCAGGGATGCAAGGGAGGCAAGGAAAGGGTTAACTCGCTCTCATGCCCCAAAGAACTGAGATTTATTTCATTGCCAGAGGGAATATGATTAAGAAAAAAAAAAAATATAAAAATCATCATCAACTACAGCAGGCTCATAGGCATGGGGGTGCTAGCAGCATGGACAGGGTGGTATTGGCCCCCCTGGGCTGGGACCCCCTGGGGAAAGATGGTCCCTGGGCAGCCGGGCTGGGGCAGAGGGACAACGGCTGGAGTGGAGAGGGCACGGGGACCTGGGGCGATGCTGGGCACAAGGGCCGGGAGGACCCCCACTGCTCCCCCAAAACAAGCCCCACCAGCCTGCACACGAACGGGCGAAGCTCTCCTGCGCCGTGGGGCGAGGGGCGGCTGGGGTTTCCCTCCAGCTACAAGCTCCAGCTCCTGGATCACCCCAGCTGCCCGGGAGGGTGGGCAGAGCCGCCAGGGACCCCGGCCCTGGGCACATCACCCCAGCCCTGCTCTACGTGACAGGGACGAGGCACCTGGGAAACTAGGCATCACTACAAAGATTTTTGCTTTTTAAAAACTACAACCAAAAACCATTAAAAAAATAAAGCCACCCCCCACCCACCCCTCAAAAAAATTTAAGAAACACTTTTTTTTCTGGGTCTTGCAGGAGAGCGTCTTGGCTGGGCCGGGCGCAGGCAGCTCTGCTCAGCGCCCCGGGCACGTATGGCTTCAGCGGGGTGCGGTGGGGCAGGAGCAGCTGCCCCCCAGGAGCTGTTGGAGAGGGGCCGACGCTGCTGGGACCAGTAAACTCAGATAACCGGTAAGGGCTGGGAGCAACCGCAGAGAGTGGGCACCATCCCCATGCCAGGCTCCCAGCCCTTCCCCTGCCCCTTGCACCCCAAAAGCCCTAAGGCAGCCCAGCGAGTGCCCAGGCAGGCCCCGGGAGCAGGAGCAGGGCCGTGCCCGTGCCTTCTCAGGGTGAAGTGGGGGGGGACGCTGCCCCCTGAGAGCCAGCCCAGCCGCAGTGTCGGGGCGGCACCACCATCAGCCCCTGCAGCCCCCCCGGTTCAGTGGCTGCTGTTGCTCATGGAGAGCCCAGGCTGCAGCGCTTGAGGGAACATCTCGGCTTTGTGGAAGGGCGGCATGTAGACTGGAGGGGAGGGCGCCAGGCTGTAGCCCTGGGACGTCACCGGGATGGGCAGGCTGGTGGGCACCAGGGACTGGTTCATGTCGTACATCACCCCCTCCGCCTCGTTGCCGAAGGGCAGCAGCAGCCGTTTTCCTTTCTGACGCCGGTTGCAGAACCAGACCCGGACTACCTGCGAGGGAAGGGAGATGGGAAAAGAGTGAGAGGGGCAAGCCCAGGCGCTGTGCGGGTGATGAGGAGACCCTTCTGTCGGTGGCATCTCCACAGCACCCTCCCTGCCACAGCTCCTCCTGGGGCTGGGCTCGGACAGGCCAGTGGTGGCTACCAGCCCCGGCCACTCTCCCACAGCTTCCAGTATCGAACTGGCCTAATGTGGGTGCTCAGGAACCGCAGCCGTTTGGGCACCCACCCTGCGAACCCTCCCAACCTACATCTTTGTCCAGGTTGAGGTCCTCAGCAATCTGGGAGATCTCCTGGGGACTAGGCTTCACGCACTTGCGGAAGAAGTTCTCCAGCGTCCCCTTCACGTTTGTCTCGATGCTGGTCCTGCGTTTTCTCTTCCGGGCTTGGGCCAACACTTGCTCTGCATTGCACATCTGGAAAGGAGAGAGGGGACACATTCTTGGTCACAGAGCTAACGATGTCCCCACCAGGCTCTGGACACACATGCAGACAGCTGCAGAGGTCTGGGAGGGATGGGGACAGGCTTTGCCCCTGTGGCTGTCCACCGAGTGTCACCCCACTGCAACTGGGGCCCATTCACAGTGTCTGCAGCTGGTGCGGGGGGGGGGGGGGGGGGCGCGTTTTCTC